>CM076607.1:119164045-119330812 GCA_038502775.1 Hippodamia convergens
TCTACAACGTAGGGGAAGGTGGATAACCTTGAGCCATGAACACGCGCCGACTTTTCCTCATCTTTCGATGGACTACTTGAGAGATTTAACCATTGGAGTATATCAGCTGAAACTATCCCCCTCTTACATACAAGATGTGAGAAATGAAGAACATGAAATCAATTTAGAAATTGATGAAACTGACCATGACAATAATTCCGGATTTACTCTAGATTCAGAAATGCTACAAAGTATCAGTTATGGCTCCGGTACGCGGCAGACCCTAATGAACCAATAACAGGTTATTATTGTACGTGTAAAGCTGGAGCCAGAACCCTGGGGATATGTTCTCACATAACCAGCGTACTCTGGTTTCTTGGATACGCACGGCATATGGGAAATATGAAATATTAAGTACCCTTCTACTCAACTCTTGAATTCTATCTTGAATGCAGGAGTGATTATTCCCATTACTTTTTTTAGTAACTGTCCTAGATCATATAGTGGTGTAACAAATATAAAGCTATACTCTTCAGTCTTTCAGCTGTTAAATATTTCAATTGTTAATCAGTCGTGTTAATAACCCTATTTTAAGATTGGAGTTAATAGATATCATATTTTGTGCTAATACATCAAAGTCGAAATTCAATCTAATACGTATGATTTCATTCAAATTTCATGCTCTTCGTAGAATGCAGAAATCTCTATCGACAAATTTAGTTAACATGGTTTCAGCGCCATCTTGTCTGTCGTGTGTTGACTTAATCGAAAATCGTTGTCGGTTTTTAGTACTGGAGATATAGGGTCGTTTCCTATCTTGATACTCTATAATCTTTGTTTTGAATATTATGACTTTCTTTCGAAATCAGAACGGTCATATCTTTAGCAAGACTGAATAAATTTAATTCCATGAAAATACTAGGTGTGTTACATATCTTTTCTACTTGGGATTGTTCATAATGAATTTTTATATTTTAGCATTGAAAAAGAATCACATAAGATTCGAAACGTTGGCGATGTATTTATAGGAAATTGAATTGATATATTTTTGTCCAAATTCCTGTGAATATGATTCCACTATTAGTTTAAAATCTTAAGCTTCACTGAACACGTTCAAAGTCATTCCGAAAACGATGACTAAGCACTTTGTATATATACATATATATATATATATATATATATAATATAATGTTTCGTGGGATAGCAACACTAAGTAGGTGGTGAATCAAGAAAACTCTTTTTTAGTACTTTCACTCGAGCTTTCGGAATGCTTTATTCCATCTTCAGGAGCTACAAAGAAATGAAAAAAGGGGGATGAGCTAACAATCACAAAAAGGTAAAATATCAACAAGTTCTTTTTACCTTGGTCTAAACTGAGATTAAAATCATGATAACATACATTGGAACAAAATTTGGGGCACACATTTACATTATTGAATTGAAATTTTAAAAAACGTCAAATACATCAAATTTGATTTAAGTTGAAAAACATAGAATAACTATTAATCATAAGATTAAAGGAGAATTCTTTAAGTATTTTCAGTGACAATTCTTGTATGAGTAGGTTGATATTCATATTTGGAAATTCCATCTTGCTTGATCAAATAGGAATATACAATACTAAGATTTTTTATGTCGGTTCTATCATTGAAAGAGAATTGATGTTGTTGTATCCGTATCATCTCAAGGATTTCTCTCTTTTCCAATGAAGACTCAACATCAAGAATTTCTGGATTACTAAAATCCATATTATGACCTGTCTGAACATGTACTGGCTAGAGCACATGCCTTTTTGTTCTTACGAATATCACTTCTATGTGATGTGATTCCTCTTTTAAGAGATCTCTGTGTTTGTCCAATGTACAGACCTTCACAATCAAGACAATTAATCTTGTATACAACATTGGACCTCTGAAGCATAGGTGTGTGGTCTTTCAACCTTGAATGTAGTTTTCGGATCGTCATTATGTTCCTTTTAGACAAGATTATCTTATTTTCATCACAATAAGGACGTAATATTTTCATAATTCGACAGGTAATATTTGGAATGTTGATTATGGATTTGAAATTATAAAGTGTATTAGATGGTAAAGTTCCTGTTGGAGTTGTCACTTGAGGATTACCCATCTGTTCTCTCTTTAAGATTTTTTTAACTAGAGGTGGAGGATAACCATTTTTAACAAAAATATCTTCTAGAATTCTAATATTATTATCATGAAAGTTTGGGTGAGATATCTTAAGTACTCTGTCTTTTAACTGATTGATGATCTTAATTTTCATATTATAACTATGAAAGGATAGATAGTTAATGTATCTATTTGAACTCATTGGTTTCCTATACCAATCAGTTGTCAGTATTTGGTTATGACTTCTGATTATTCTCATATCCAGAAAAGGTAATGAATGAGTTGATGGTTCTTCATGCTCTATAGTGAAATTTATGTTTGGATCTTCTTCATTAAAGATGTGTAAAACTTCATCATGCATATTTGCAGGGATAGCACAAACAATATCATCAACAAATTTCTTTAAAAATGGAAAATGGAAATGTAACTTTCGAACACAGTTTTCTAAAATATCATCCATGACGTATTGAGCAATTATAGGGGAAATATTAGCTCCCATTGGTGATCCTACATTCTGTTTATAAAAGACGCCTTGAAAAGAGAAATACGTATTTTCATAAACAAAGTTGAAGAGTTGTTTGAATTGTCTCTGATCTAATGTTGTATGATTTCTTATTTTATCCCAATTTTTTATGATGGAACTAAATGCCCTTTCTTTAGTAATGTTGGTGAATAATGAGACCACATCAAGACTAACAACAACAAATCCTTCTGGAAGTTGGAATTCATTAATGAAACTAGAAAATTCGAATGAGTCTTTCACATAGAAATCATTTTGGGTATTATAAGAATTGGTCAACAACTCTGTTAAAAACAGACCAACATTACTCGTAGGACTGTTTATGCTGGAGATAATTGGTCGTAAGGGAATGTTATCTTTATGAATTTTTGGTAAGCCATAGAATTTTGGAGCAACAGAATCATATTTATGGAGACGTCTAGCTAGATTATCATCTATTAAATGTTTTTTCTTTAGTTCAGTTATCATTTTGTTTCCTTTCTGTTCAATAGAACTTGTCGGATCTCTCGTAAGAATTGTGTAACATTCACTTTCATGTTGTTCATCAGTAGTAGTCAATAAGTCAATTGATTTTTGTGAATATTCACTTCTGTTCATTACCACAGTTACATTGCCTTTGTCAGAGAGTAGGACTAACAACTCAGGGTTATCTTTTAAAAATTTTCGTGTTTTGACAAACAAATTCCTGATATACTTTTGTTTTGGATCCAAATAGCTTTTATTGATAGAGTTTGTTATGGTATTGGTACACAACAGCAATCGTTCATAATCTATTTCACTTTGTAATTTGAAGACTGATTCAATATCTGCAAGAAGATTGGCTATTGAAAAGTCTTTTTTTGTTGGTGCTATGCTGAATTTTGGTCCTAAAGCTAAACATTTTTCAATATCTGGTGGGAGTTCAACACCTGAGATATTCTTTATCCAATTCGGTTGAGTAGAAATTACTTTAGATTGTTCCTTCTTCAATTTTTCTAATTTGTTGGTTAAAATATTCTTGTTTTTATGAAAAACTCTATTATAAACAATATTTTGTTGTCTAACAAACTCACACCAAACATTTCTTGGTATAATTAAAGCGATATTATCTGATAATTTAGAAATGATTGACTCCAACCTTGAAATATTTTTTATAACTGATTTTATTTCAAAAGTCAAAATTGTGTGTGCCCACCTTGTTATTATGCGTTCAATGGAATTGAGGGTCTTCAGGTCAATATTCCTCATCTCATGGAACACTTTATTCATCTGTCCTTCGATATGTTTCGGTGTTAAATCGAATTGTTTGCATTTAAGTAAAAATATTCTTCTGTTTGTCATCATCGCAAGTTGTCGTCGAGAATTAGCCCACCTTTTCATTTTCTGGCAGATGTCTTGGCCATATCTTGTAGAAATGTCTCGGAAAAAACCCATATTTATAAATTGTGAGATAATTCGGTGTTGAAAAGTAATAATAATATAATGTTTCGTGGGATAGCAACACTAAGTAGGTGGTGAATCAAGAAAACTCTTTTTTAGTACTTTCACTCGAGCTTTCGGAATGCTTTATTCCATCTTCAGGAGCTACAAAGAAATGAAAAAAGGGGGATGAGCTAACAATCACAAAAAGGTAAAATATCAACAAGTTTTTTTTACCTTGGTCTAAACTGAGATTAAAATCATGATAACATACATTGGAACAAAATTTGGGGCACACATTTACATTATTGAATTGAAATTTTAAAAAAACGTCAAATACATCAAATTTGATTTAAGTTGAAAAACATAGAATAACTATTAATCATAAGATTAAAGGAGAATTCTTTAAGTATTTTCAGTGACAATTCTTGTATGAGTAGGTTGATGTTCATATTTGGAAATTCCATCTTGCTTGATCAAATAGGAATATACAATACTAAGATTTTTTATGTCGGTTCTATCATTGAAAGAGAATTGATGTTGTTGTATTCGTATCATCTCAAGGATTTCTCTCTTTTCCAATGAAGACTCAACATCAAGAATTTCTGGATTACTAAAATCCATATTATGACCTGTCTCTAGTACATGTCTGGCTAGAGCACATGCCTTTTTGTTCTTACGAATATCACTTCTATGTGATGTGATTCTTCCTTTAAGAGATCTCTTTGTTTGTCCAATGTACAGACCTTCACAATCAAGACAATGAATCTTGTATACAACATTGGACCTCTGAAGCATAGGTGTGTGGTCTTTCAACCTTGAATGTAGTTTTCGGATCGTCATTATGTTCCTTCTAGACAAGATTATCTTATTTCCATCACAATAAAGACGTAATATTTTCATAATTCGACAGGTAATATTTGGAATGTTGATTATGGATTTGAAATTATAAAGTGTATTAGATGGTAAAGTTCCTGTTGGAGTTGTCACTTGAGGATTACCCATCTGTTCTCTCTTTAAGATTTTTTTAACTAGAGGTGGAGGATAACCATTTTTAACAAAAATATCTTCTAGAATTCTAATATTATTATCATGAAAGTTTGGGTGAGATATCTTAAGTACTCTGTCTTTTAACTGATTGATGATCTTAATTTTCATATTATAACTATGAAAGGATAGATAGTTAATGTATCTATTTGAACTCATTGGTTTCCTATACCAATCAGTTGTCAGTATTTGGTTATGACTTCTGATTATTCTCATATCAAGAAAAGGTAATGAATGAGTTGATGGTTCTTCATGCTCTATAGTGAAATTTATGTTTGGATCTTCTTCATTAAAGATGTGTAAAACTTCATCATGCATATTTGCAGGGATAGCACAAACAATATCATCAACAAATTTCTTTAAAAATGGAAAATGGAAATGTACCTTTCGAACACAGTTTTCTAAAATATCATCCATGACGTATTGAGCAATTATAGGGGAAATATTAGCTCCCATTGGTGATCCTACATTCTGTTTATAAAAGACGCCTTGAAAAGAGAAATACGTATTTTCATAAACAAAGTTGAAGAGTTGTTTGAATTGTCTCTGATCTAATGTTGTATGATTTCTTATTTTATCCCAATTTTTTATGATGGAACTAAATGCCCTTTCTTTAGTAATGTTGGTGAATAATGAGACCACATCAAGACTAACAACAACAAATCCTTCTGGAAGTTGGAATTCATTAATGAAACTAGAAAATTCGAATGAGTCTTTCACATAGAAATCATTTTGGGTATTATAAGAATTACATTGGACAAACAAAGAGATCTCTTAAAGGAAGAATCACATCACATAGAAGTGATATTCGTAAGAACAAAAAGGCATGTGCTCTAGCCAGACATGTACAAGAGACAGGTCATAATATGGATTTTAGTAATCCAGAAATTCTTGATGTTGAGTCTTCATTGGAAAAGGGAGAAATCCTTGAGATGATACGGATACAACAACATCAATTCTCTTTCAATGATAGAACCGACATAAAAAATCTTAGTATTGTATATTCCTATTTGATCAAGCAAGATGGAATTTCCAAATATGAACATCAACCTACTCATACAAGAATTGTCACTGAAAATACTTAAAGAATTCTCCTTTAATCTTATGATTAATAGTTATTCTATGTTTTTCAACTTAAATCAAATTTGATGTATTTGACGTTTTTTTAAAATTTCAATTCAATAATGTAAATGTGTGCCCCAAATTTTGTTCCAATGTATGTTATCATGATTTTAATCTCAGTTTAGACCAAGGTAAAAAGAACTTGTTGATATTTTACCTTTTTGTGATTGTTAGCTCATCCCCCTTTTTTCATTTCTTTGTAGCTCCTGAAGATGGAATAAAGCATTCCGAAAGCTCGAGTGAAAGTACTAAAAAAGAGTTTTCTTGATTCACCACCTACTTAGTGTTGCTATCCCACGAAACATTATATTATTATTACTTTTCAACACCGAATTATCTCACAATTTATAAATATGGGTTTTTTCCGAGACATTTCTACAAGATATGGCCAAGACATCTGCCAGAAAATGAAAAGGTGGGCTAATTCTCGACGACAACTTGCGATGATGACAAACAGAAGAATATTTTTACTTAAATGCAAACAATTCGATTTAACACCGAAACATATCGAAGGACAGATGAATAAATTGTTCCATGAGATGAGGAATATTGACCTGAAGACCCTCAATTCCATTGAACGCATAATAACAAGGTGGGCACACACAATTTTGACTTTTGAAATAAAATCAGTTATAAAAATATTTCAAGGTTGGAGTCAATCATTTCTAAATTATCAGATAATATCGCTTTAATTATACCAAGAAATGTTTGGTGTGAGTTTGTTAGACAACAAAATATTGTTTATAATAGAGTTTTTCATAAAAACAAGAATATTTTAACCAACAAATTAGAAAAATTGAAGAAGGAACAATCTAAAGTAATTTCTACTCAACCGAATTGGATAAAGAATATCTCAGGTGTTGAACTCCCACCAGATATTGAAAAATGTTTAGCTTTAGGACCAAAATTCAGCATAGCACCAACAAAAAAAGACTTTTCAATAGCCAATCTTCTTGCAGATATTGAATCAGTCTTCAAATTACAAAGTGAAATAGATTATGAACGATTGCTGTTGTGTACCAATACCATAACAAACTCTATCAATAAAAGCTATTTGGATCCAAAACAAAAGTATATCAGGAATTTGTTTGTCAAAACACGAAAATTTTTAAAAGATAACCCTGAGTTGTTAGTCCTACTCTCTGACAAAGGCAATGTAACTGTGGTAATGAACAGAAGTGAATATTCACAAAAATCAATTGACTTATTGACTACTACTGATGAACAACATGAAAGTGAATGTTACACAATTCTTACGAGAGATCCGACAAGTTCTATTGAACAGAAAGGAAACAAAATGATAACTGAACTAAAGAAAAAACATTTAATAGATGATAATCTAGCTAGACGTCTCCATAAATATGATTCTGCTGCTCCAAAATTCTATGGCTTACCAAAAATTCATAAAGATAACATTCCCTTACGACCAATTATCTCCAGCATAAACAGTCCTACGAGTAATGTTGGTCTGTTTTTAACAGAGTTGTTGACCAATTCTTATAATACCCAAAATGATTTCTATGTGAAAGACTCATTCGAATTTTCTAGTTTCATTAATGAATTCCAACTTCCAGAAGGATTTGTTGTTGTTAGTCTTGATGTGGTCTCATTATTCACCAACATTACTAAAGAAAGGGCATTTAGTTCCATCATAAAAAATTGGGATAAAATAAGAAATCATACAACATTAGATCAGAGACAATTCAAACAACTCTTCAACTTTGTTTATGAAAATACGTATTTCTCTTTTCAAGGCGTCTTTTATAAACAGAATGTAGGATCACCAATGGGAGCTAATATTTCCCCTATAATTGCTCAATACGTCATGGATGATATTTTAGAAAACTGTGTTCGAAAGTTACATTTCCATTTTCCATTTTTAAAGAAATTTGTTGATGATATTGTTTGTGCTATCCCTGCAAATATGCATGATGAAGTTTTACACATCTTTAATGAAGAAGATCCAAACATAAATTTCAAATTAGAGCATGAAGAACCATCAACTCATTCATTACCTTTTCTTGATATGAGAATAATCAGAAGTCATAACCAAATACTGACAACTGATTGGTATAGGAAACCAATGAGTTCAAATAGATACATTAACTATCTATCCTTTCATAGTTATAATATGAAAATTAAGATCATCAATCAGTTAAAAGACAGAGTACTTAAGATATCTCACCCAAACTTTCATGATAATAATATTAGAATTCTAGAAGATATTTTTGTTAAAAATGGTTATCCTCCACCTCTACTTAAAAAAAATCTTAAAGAGAGAACAGATGGGTAATCCTCAAGTGACAACTCCAACAGGAACTTTACCATCTAATACACTTTATAATTTCAAATCCATAATCAACATTCCAAATATTACCTGTCGAATTATGAAAATATTACGTCCTTATTGTGATGAAAATAAGATAATCTTGTCTAGAAGGAACATAATGACTATCCGAAAACTACATTCAAGGTTGAAAGACCACACACCTATGCTTCAGAGGTCCAATGTTGTATACAGGGTCTTTCACGAGGAACCTCACCCATATTTATACGGGAAACTACTGAACGCATTTTCATGAAATTCAGCACTTATAAGTATTTCACGATGCTGATGAAATCTAAAATATTTTCAAGGCATGAGCACTTCCGGTTTTTCCGGAAATGACGTCAACTTCCGTTTTTCAAATTAGAACACCATTTTTTTATTGCAGAAATAGATTCCTTAGAAAATTTCAAGTTATTTTGATGTAACATTTTTCAGTTTTGGTTGGAAAATTCTCTCTGAGCGGGAAAATTCGAAAAAAAAATCGAAAATAGAGCTCCGCTGAAACAAGAATAACTTCGAGGTTTTTGGATGGAAAATTTTCATTTTTGGGATTTTTCAAGATGTAAGATTGATGTATCCACTTTAAAAATCGAAATCGCGATTCATGATACAGGGGGTGAAAAAATCGCTTTCAAAGTTAGGGATGACAAAATCGTGAAAAATCAATTTTTTCAAATTAGAACCCCATTTTTTTATGGCAGATATTGAATCTACATTAAAAAATAATGTGAGTGTATGCATCACACCCTTGCCCTAAAGTGGATATTTTCTGAGTTATTCACAAAAAACTGTTTTTCGTCTTGAATTTTCAGCTATTTTTTTTCCCTTCACGCCAAAAAGATGAAATTTTCAGAAACTGTTATTTGAACCATGCTGTAGATTTTTCACCCCTTCTTGAAACCGACTTCAAGTTACTATTAGGAGATCCATGGCAAACTCTCGCAGTTATAACTAGAGAAGATGCTCAAAGTTTTGATCGTTAATTTCTAGACATTTATTTATACGTCTCAGGAATGCTTCGTGCGTTGCTCTTCTTATTTCATCGGGAGGAAGAGATCTGCAAAAGTGTTTAAAAACCAAATTGAGTTTCAAAACTATGAATCTAAAAATCTAAACAAACCTGAACGCATTTCTGACTCGTTCTATGCAGTCCTCTTTATCAGTCAGGGAAGTTGAGTAGACAATATTTTTTATCCTACCCCAAACATAATAGTCGAAAGGAGTTAAATCGGGAGAACGTGGTGGCCAAAGATGTGGACCATTATTCGCCAACCATCGATCTTCAAATAGCCTGTAGAGGATATTTGACACATTGAGTGAATTGTGTGGAGGCGCGCCATCTTGTTGATACCATAAGTCATTATGGTTCTGTACTAGCGGCTCAATTATTTGAGTCAATATGTCAGAATATCTATCTCCTAAGGGAAAACATTCTTTAAATAATGCAAACATGTGTAGTGTTCTATCTTACCAGTTAAAGTCCCATCATAAATGTGAACATCGAGAATTGCATTATTTTTGATGGCGCAAAAAACATTGAAACTCCAGGTCTCTTGAAAGTTCCATTGTCTGAAGTGGTGGTAGTTCTCTTCATCCCAATAATGACTGTTATGCCTATTGAAAGAACCATTCTTTGTGAATTTAGATTCATCTGTCCAAATTATACAGTCCAAAAAGTTTTCATTCTCTTGAAATCGAATCATCATAGCTTCGCAAAACTCTTTTCTCCTGACGAAATCAGTTTCCTTCAAATGCTGTACCCTATTGAATTTATATGGGTGCATTTTATGTTTTTTTAATATTCTCCAAACACTCGATTGAGATAATCCCAGATCAATCTCGGCATCTTTGAGAGAATTTTGAGGATTCACACGAAAATATGCAAGAACTGTTATTTCGTTGTTCTCATCTTCTACTACACTTTTTTCTCTGTGTATAGTTTTCTTAACGAAAGATCCGACATTTCTCAAGTTTGTCATGGTTCTGTTAATGGTATCTCATCTTTTTGGCGTGAAGGGAAAAGAAATAGATGAAAATTCAAGACGAAAAACAGTTTTTTGTGAATAACTCAGAAAATATCCACTTTAGGGCAAGGGTGTGATGCATACACTCACATTATTTTTTAGCGTAGATTCAATATCTGCCATAAAAAAATGGGGTTCTAATTTGAAAAAATTGATTTTTCACGATTTTGTCATCCCTAACTTTGAAAGCGATTTTTTCACCCCCTGTATCATGAATCGCGATTTCGATTTTTAAAGTGGATATATCAATCTTACATCTTGAAAAATCCCAAAAATGAAAATTTTCCATCCAAAAACCTCGAAGTTATTCTTGTTTCAGCGGAGCTCTATTTTCGATTTTTTTTTTCGAATTTTCCCGCTCAGAGAGAATTTTCCAACCAAAACTGAAAAATGTTACATCAAAATAACTTGAAATTTTCTAAGGAATCTATTTCTGCAATAAAAAATTGGTGTTCTAATTTGAAAAACGGAAGTTGACGTCATTTCCGGAAAAACCGGAAGTGCTCATGCCTTGAAAATATTTTAGATTTCATCAGCATCGTGAAATACTGATAAGTGCTGAATTTCATGAAAATACGTTCAGTAGTTTCCCGTATAAATATGGGTGAGGTTCCTCGTGAAAGACCCTGTACAAGATTAATTGTCTTGATTGTGAAGGTCTGTACATTGGACAAACAAAGAGATCTCTTAAAGGAAGAATCACATCACATAGAAGTGATATTCGTAAGAACAAAAAGGCATGTGCTCTAGCCAGACATGTACTAGAGACAGGTCATAATATGGATTTTAGTAATCCAGAAATTCTTGATGTTGAGTCTTCATTGGAAAAGAGAGAAATCCTTGAGATGATACGGATACAACAACATCAATTCTCTTTCAATGATAGAACCGACATAAAAAATCTTAGTATTGTATATTCCTATTTGATCAAGCAAGATGGAATTTCCAAATATGAACATCAACCTACTCATACAAGAATTGTCACTGAAAATACTTGAAGAATTCTCCTTTAATCTTATGATTAATAGTTATTCTATGTTTTTCAACTTAAATCAAATTTGATGTATTTGACGTTTTTTAAAATTTCAATTCAATAATGTTAATGTGTGCCCCAAATTTTGTTCCAATGTATGTTATCATGATTTTAATCTCAGTTTAGACCAAGGTAAAAAGAACTTGTTGATATTTTACCTTTTTGTGATTGTTAGCTCATCCCCCTTTTTTCATTTCTTTGTAGCTCCTGAAGATGGAATAAAGCATTCCGAAAGCTCGAGTGAAAGTACTAAAAAAGAGTTTTCTTGATTCACCACCTACTTAGTGTTGCTATCCCACGAAACATTATATTATTATTACTTTTCAACACCGAATTATCTCACAATATATATATATATATATATATATATATATATATATATATATATATATATATATATATATATATATATATATATATATATATATATTATATATAATCATTATCTCAAATTACCTCTCGGTGTATCGGTTATCTTTACATTACAATTTCACAGTATATATATGTAATTTAATTTTTCAATTATTATCTGAATAAACACTCTTAATGAATTCCTTCCAATGTTTTCTGTCCATTGCTAGCACTTTGGCCTCCTCCACACTTTTCCTTCTCCGGTTCACCTCTTTTTTAACGCTGTCCATCCATGTTAGATGTGGTCTTTCTCTTCTAGGTTTCGTCTCCACTTTTGCCTCCCAAATGCGTCTTACTTGTCTACTTATTTCCATCCGTTGTAAATGTCCCCACCAACCCAACTGTCTCTCCATGATATAATCATTCAGTGATTCCACCCTCAACTGCCTTCTGACTTCCTCATTCCTCCACCTGTCTCTCCTTGTCACTCCCTGTATTCCCCTCAAAATTTTCATCTCCTTAGCCTGTAATCGACTCTTCTCTCTCAGGGTTGTTGTCCAGGTTTCACATCCATATGTTAGCACTGGTCTAATAACTGTCCTGTACACCATCATCTTAGTTTTCTCGGCTATTTCTCTCTTCCTGATGAAGTTATTATTCATGGCGTGGTAAAGTTTGCTGGTCTTTTCTATTCTATCATTCAACTCTCCTTCCTGATTTCCCCTCTTATCAATACTGACCCCCAAGTAGGTGAACTGTTCAACCTGCTGTATCACCTCCTCCTCTATTTCCTTCCTCACTTAATAATAATAATAATAATAATAAGTATTTATTTCCAACAGGTAGAACCCAATTACAGGAAATGTACAAAAACAATGAATTATAACTAGAATAACACAATTAATTTCATGTACCTAACTTATATGAATATAACCTAATGAAATAAGACTTAAACACATTCGGACATGTAAAATGACAAGATTGGCAAAACACAAAAAACAATTTATATCCATATTTTTATCTACTCCCACGAAGCTCGATGAAAGTCTTACAAATCATGGACACTTTATCAAAGTGAATATCACACAGGTGGGAGACTTGATTGAATCTTGAACACATCGAATGCACAGGTGATTGTAACAAAACATTTGTTCTGGGCGTAACAAGGTTGAACAAGTGTACGGATCGAGAGCTTGGGCGTCGTACATAGAATCCTATTCTAGCAAGTAGAACGGAACAATCAACAACGCCATTCAAGAGTCCATGAAGGAACTTCAAACAAGCAACACCCCTTCTGACATCAAGCTCAATAGCATCGAATCTATGCAACAGAACAGCATTATCAAGACCCCTCGCTGGATAAACACCTTCTTCTCTGAATATGAGGTACTTAAAAAATCTTCTCTGGACAGCTTCTATGTGATATCTATGGCACTCGTATATGGGATTCCAAACAAGGCATCCGAATTCCAGCTTGCTCCTAACATATGCATTAAACAGTAGAATCAAGGTTTTCGGATCAGAAAAATATTTACAATTACGTAAGATGAATCCATACGTTTTCGACGTAGTGCAAAGCAAATAATTCACATGCGGGACAAATGTGAATCCATGATCAAAGACTATGCCCAGATCTCTTATTTCTTTTTTTCTGCACAATATTCTGCCATCAAGACAGTAATTATACAGAAAATAGTTTTTTTTCCTGGTGTATGTGACGACACTGCACTTAGATATGCTCACAGGAAGTAGGTTCCTGCTACACCACATCCATAAAGAATCCAGTGCCTTCTGCAAGCAGACGCAGTCCTCGAGAGAGCCGATTTCACAGAAGATCTTGAGATCATCAGCATAGGCCAATGAATGAATAGGATTGCTCAGCTGCCCGAAAGCCGTTGCCAGCTCACTGCGCCGTCTTCCGAAGCTGTCCTCACCATCAATAACCTGAAGCAGATCATTGACAAACATGATAAATAACAACGGACCAAGGTTTGAGCCCTGCGGTACGCCAGATGAAGAATTATAAGGATCGGAGCAGCTTCCCTCCAGGTAAACGAACTGCTGGCGATCCAACAAATAGGACCTAAAAAAATTCCCCAGCTCATCAGAGAACCCAAACTGAGCCCTCAACTTGTGTACCAGAAGTGTGTGGTCGACCATATCAAACGCCTTCTGAAAATCAGTGTATATGGTATCAACCTGACCTGTCTTATCCAGAATCTCAGAGACATACTGAGAGAAAACAGCCAGATTAGTAGTACACGATCTCCTTGACATAAAACCATGCTGTTCAGGCCTGATCAAGTGCCTCACAGCAGGATACAATATCTGACACAGTGTGATCTCAAAAAGCTTCGCAAAATTCGAAAGTAGAGAGATCGGCCTGTAATTTCTCAAATCGGTGGGATCCCCTTTTTTCAATACTGGGACAACTTTAGCCATTTTCCAGCACGATGGGAACCTGCTGTCTCGTAGAGCCATATTATAGATGTGTAATAAGGGGACAGATAGGATACCAATAGAATCTTTGACCAGGAAACTGGGAACGCCATCAGGGCCTGCAGTCAATCCACCTGACATCCTCTTCGATGCTGCAATAAGTGCTTCCATAGGTATGCACTTGAGAGAAAGTGTATCCTGATAAATAGATTCTCTCATACAAGCACCATCAAATTCTGAGGACTGAGCATACACACTCTTAAAGTAACTGGCAAACGCCTCAACTATACTGGAAGCTCCCTCGTATATCAAGTCTTCATCCTTCATATATCCAGGAACTCTTGAGCTACTTTTTTTGGCATGAATAAAAGTCCAAAAATCAGAAGCATCCTCCATGATCTTCATCTCAGATTGTCGAACGAACAACCTGTAATCAAGTGCAATTTTTGCCTTCGATATAGCTCTAAGGGACTTGTAACAATCTAAAAGATCCCTCGTTCTGAACTTTCTATACTTTTTGAATATTTTCTCTTTTTCAAGGATGCTACGCGTTGTATCCGATGTGAACCAAGATGGAAACCTTCTACGACGCCTACACTTCAAAAGCACAGAGGACGCAAATATTTCATTAAGAATCAAATAAAAAATTTCACAGGCTGAATCAACATTATTATTCTCCTCCAAAACACGTGACCAATCAGTATCACAGATTCTCTGATACAAAACCGGAAAATTGGCTTTCCTGAAGTTATACTCATTTCTAACAAAGTTATGAGGTTCAAGATCAGGAATATCATGAGAAACACTATGGAGAACAATATGAAGAGGTGGATGATAAGAATCCACCACATCAAAAAGAGATGGCTCCTCCTCAACACTACATGTCATTGACGAAAACACAAGATCTAGTAGTTTTCGACTGCTATTGAGCACACAATTGAACTGTTTCAATTTCAGTATATTCGAAAAAACATTTAAAGTAATAGACTTATTATCAACCAAATCATCAGTATATGATGGAGCATTAAAGTCGCCAAAGATCAGCAATTCTCCATTCAACATACAGTTCAAAGATAACAGTGTGTCAAAGAATAATTCGTATGTACTAGCATCAACTCTTGGTGGGATATAAATAACAACAATTATAATAGATCGGGTTCTTAAATCTAACTTACAAGCAATGACATCAATAGTTGGAATGAGCTGACGGAGTAAACTCAGATCGACAGGTCTGGAACGTAACTTCTCACACACCGCAAGCAGGACACCTCCTCCAGTCGACAAACCAGTAGCCAGCAGGTCCCGATCACAGCGAAACACGGAATAACCCTCAGGAATCAACTCAGACGTCATCAGATCACCACGCAGCCATGTTTCGGTTATTCCAATAATGTCATAATCACTCCCCAAAATACCACAAAAGAAGTTATGAGTTCTAGAATTAAGTCCCCTTGCATTTTGATAATAGCATGATAGACTGCAAGGTGGTTTCTTCACTTCGCCACAATAGTTGGTTGAGTCTTTATAGGAGGATCTATCGGCCGACGTTTCAGAAAAAAACGGTTTACAGTTACTCCTTCAGGCCAAAATGTAGGCTCCATTAACTGAGGCAAATATTGGGTTGGAATCGACAATTTGAAGGAGGAGTAAATCTCAGGCTTCTTGGAATTCAATTGTTCGCACATCAGATCTTGAATTTGGTTCCCAAGAAATTTCATAACATCATCACAAGTAGTTGTAGGGCTGAGTCGAGAGACATGAAGATGAGACATAGATCTTTTCGGAGCACCGACCAAAGTTGTGATTTTCGATGATCCTACTATCGGTTTCCTTGGTTTAACTTGGTTTCTCGGATTGGAAATGAGCGTTTTTTTCCTGATCTTCGATTTCTGCTTTCCTTCAACCAATTTCCACTCAGAAATTTCACCTGATATTTGCACTGCATCTCCTGAGTTTATATTTTCATCAGTCGTTGCATCCGGTTTTGCATTCGGACCGACTGTAGATAAAAGGAGGCTGTCAGTATTGCACGTATGTTCCAACACATTATCAGCGGGGAGACACAGTGTACCGGCTGAAGACGCTTGAACCCGGGTATCAGCTGGGGAATTCCGCACAGATGATCGGGCGTTTTTGTTATCAGATGTTGTTTGGATTAGTTTCTTCAATGAATTTATTTGTTTACTTTGTGAATCAATCACATTCCTTAATTTGTTCAATTCGGAGAACAATGGTCTAATTGCTTCATGGACGGCTCTATGAATGATAACACACAATTCATCATCCTTCAAATCAGGATTCACCCGGAGGCATTGAGGGGAATCACTTGAGGACTTTTCACAGGACGGACAACAAAAATCCTCACGCATTTTGTTGTATTCTTCTGAGGAAACACCAACACACTTAAGGTGGAAATTGTTTTCGCAGATCTTGCAAGAAATTGGATCGTCATAACGATCGATCTTGTTTGAACACAGAGAACAGCTAATACCACGTCTTCTCGTCATGACGACTTGAACGGTCCTCCTCATCTGAAATTCTCATTATTTTTGTTTTCTTTCTATTGATTTCCATACCATACTTCTTTAATGTTTCATACCACATTTCCACATTTTTCTGAATTCCCCTCTTACTTCCTGACATCAGCACCACATCATCTGCAAACGCACATTCTGATATCTCAATCCTCTCCATCCTCCAGTGTCCTATAAACAATTTGACATATTTTCCTTGCATTCTTTTATAATTTCATCCAAGAATATTATAAACAGCAGAGGGCTGAGTGTTCCCCCCTGTCTCAGTCCATCCCTTGTTTCAAATTCTGCTGATCTCATGTTTTGCCTTATGACAAAGTTAACATTTTTCTTGTAAATACTCTGGATCGACTGCAACAATCCCGAGTCGACACCACGCTTCTCTAGTATTTCCCACAGCTTCTTTCTTCTGACCAAATCTATAAACACAAAATAGGCAGTCCTTTTGTTTTTCCTTACTTTCTCAATTATCTACTAAGCACTTTGTTCTCAAAAGAAAGAATAGAAAAAAGTGTGTCGAAGTATTCGAAATTTCACTGCTATACTGTTCCTAGGATAATGTATTGCAGCAAATATATTTTGAAGCATGTGTTGCAAATACTTATGGTTAGAGCAACAAAAGTTCGCGGACCATACCGAACAGGGATGCCATGCCATTCTTTGATGTGCTATGAAGAATGGTGAAAACTAGATGTCGGTAAACCTAATGGTAACTATAGGTCGATATAACAAAATTTTTTTTTTTCAAGTAGCCCCGCTGTTCAAAGTTACCCCATTTTCTCAGTACCTAATTAGTTGTAGATGCAGCGTAGTGAAAAAAAAAAGGATTCCGCCTTTGTCATTTTTTGGTATTGACTGAATAAATTGAAATTGAATTCGATATCACTCAGCCTAACAATACCGTTCATTCCTAACACCCACCCTCCTGAGGATTCAACTCAGGTATGCGATGCACACGTTATTCATGCCGAAGATGGTCAGTTCAAATTCGGAGGACATCCTTACCTGGCCACCAATTATTGAGCTCCGATCTCTGGAGATTCTATGCTTGTATTTCACAATAAAAGCAGATCGTGATCGCCATATCTTGAATTTAACTATCCTCTCTGGCAGATATCGAATAAAATGGAAAACTGGGTTATTTGATAGGTCAAGGTGAATGGGAATAGGGATGTGCAGGTCGGCATTTTCCGGGAGAAAGAGGAAAGAACTTTTTTTATCTTCACATTCCTCGTACACTTTCCGAAGTTGAATCAGTCAAGATGAAGAAGAAGCCCGACGGAACGAGGTCTTGAGGATTGTTCAAAATCGCGGTTGTTCGGATTTTGTAAATTAATATTAAAGACTTCATCCAGATAATTAGGCTGGAGATGGTAATGTAAAACATTTATTGACATCATCCGCAATCATAAAATGAATGAGTCACCGGCCATAAAGCTAATACAGTAAAGATACAAATTTTAAAATATATAATATATAAACTCAGGGCGACATTATCCAACTAAAAACAGAGGTTCTCTAGAGATCATTTTAAGTCAGATTCAGACTTTGTGACAGTTCAACTAATTCAAAATTGAACACAACTTTAAAGTGATCAGGTATTGAAAAATGAGTAAGAGGGCCTCTTTGTTGATTAGAAAAACAAGTTGAATGAGTCATCAGACTGAGTTGCTATTAAAGTGAGATCAGGCCTTAAAAGAGATATGTACATGCGTTGAAAGCTCAATTGTTTGAGTCTATTCATCATTGAGATCAATACAATATGAGATAATAATGATCAAGCAATCAATATCTATAATCTATAACGTTGGTCTTTAAGAGAGTATCAAAATAATCAATGAAAACGAAATTTACAGTAAAGAACTACTTTGAGGAGTAGTAGTATGGAGGATTCAATTGAAAGAACTATGAGGATATATATATATATATATATATATATATATACATATATATATATATATATATATATATATATATATATATATATCCAAATGGCATCTTTTCCGAAACGGTATAGGCCTGCATCCTCGTGTATATTGGTGTATATTCAAGAAAGTTTGCACCGTACATTCCGACTTCCAGTTATATCCAGCGGATGGACTGACATCCGTATATTTTGATACAAGTAGGAGACAGTTCGGCCTCTATATATTCCATTTTCAGGTAATCCGCCTTCCAGCAATGTTGCCAATTCGATGTAATTCTCATGTTCGTGATCTGAACTCATTCAAGATGTTTATTCATTTCATTTATCGAAATGCTGAAAGTAATTGTCACACTTGACTGAATAGTTTTTTATTTCGTTATCAATTGCGTAATTGGTAATTGTTTATCCATGCGATGATCATGTTTTTCAGATTCAAAAGTTGAATTATTTGTTTTGATTTGGATTTCGCCCACATTAATTCAGAATATACAAAAAATTTTAAACGCCTGAATTTTGGATACTATTTGATTCAGAAATGGAGAAGTATAGATTCAATTTGACAGACCTCTGGGTTTGACAACTATATATGAAATGCGATTTGTTGTGTTTTGATTTAACTATTCTGGATGTGTTTTTTTATATCACGTATTCTAAAAAAATTCCTCAAACCTTTCGTGGCATATCGAAGATGATCCTCAGAATAACATATTAATTAATAATAATAATAAAGGCCTTTATTTATGCATGTCATATTGCAAATGGAAAAAACACATACTGATTTTGAACAACAAAAAGGCAGGATCCAGTGCACATTTGGTGCAACTGTTCAATCCTACCTTATCCATTGGAGACATCAAAACGTATAGAATTCCCATTGGCATGAGAACTGACAACCAAGATATCAAAAACATCAATTCATCCTATATAAAAAGTCATTCCCTTATTCGAATCGACTTTAATCTTTTCACATTCTACCGCGAAAAACTCTTCTCTGTTCATCGATAAAATAATTGAACAAAAATACCCTGAAATATTTCAAGTTCCCTACACTTCTGACATCTAATGGCAAGTTATTGAAGCGATAAGCGATGAAGTACTGAAAAGAACGACTAAAAAATGCTCTTGTGTGCGTGGTGGAGTCAGGGTGTTTCAAAATTGTTTTTTTTTTTTCATCAAAATCGGTAGAATGATCACATTAAGTGATAGGTCTGGCAATAAAATTTTCTTGTTTTATTCAGTTTCAAGATCTAATGCAATGAAAAGGAAACGAACTAAAATACTGTTTTTAATCTGCACTTTCAAAGGTGTGACTAGCACTTCCCAATCTTGCCATCTTGGCAACTGCCAGATGACTTCTATGGTGATCGTGGTGGTACTATAGGAAATGATTTCAAAGAAGCAGCTGCACCCAAATTCCCGTTTTTCGACGTTTCTAGCTCTCGTCTGAAGAGGTACCTCTCAATGGTACCTAATTCATGTCAATCAATAATATCTATAACTTTAGCAGTATTAACTGATAATCATTATATCAACAACAAAATTTTGCAGATTTTCGACGACGTTTAACTTGGAGTTTAGCGATCCTTTTAAAACATTCATTTCTCAATTTAAAAAACTGTTAGAACAAAGGCTATCACAATAAATATTAAAAGAAAAATTTTCATTTGGTACAATTTCATTTTGGAACTATTGTAAGATTAAATTTTTCATTTGATTGTATGATTTTTTCCACATAATTTGTGAATACTTTTTTGGGTTGGAACCTGTTTTTATATTCCTATCTTTCATAAATAAAATTAAATGAAAAAAAAATGAAAATATCGGAGATGTTATAGTTTGATTATTCGAACCATCAGAACATCCGAAGAATGATGATAACACATGCACCATGGTACGTTTCAAATCAAACAATTCAAGAAGACTTGAAGGTACCATACGTGAAAGGTGTCATCAAGAAAAAAAGCGGGAATCACCACATGAAGCAGCAGAACCACGTAAATATTTTACTTCAGCCACTGACTGAAGTGCACAACGATAGGGATAGGCGACTCAAACGAAAATGTCCAGCAGATCTGAAATAGATGTCAAAAAAAACTGCCACTGGGTAGGACCTCACAACGACACTTGAAAGCACTCAGCTCTGAGGCCAGCAGATAAGCTTATAGAATGGATTTATTCTGATTGCTCGTATTGTTATAATAGTTAAAAAAAATTCGATGGAAACAAAGTTGAACAAGCCGAAAACGAATTATCAAAAATTACCATTCTAACAAGAAGTCCCACACATTCACTCTGTTACTGAATTTAATTAATTAATTATACGTATAAGGTTAACAAAACTTTTCAAGTTGTTGGCGGACAAACGAGCTTTTGTAAACCATAATGAAGTCAAAAGCCTACCTCAGACTCACGTTTCGAACGAAATCTCTGCATAATCGTATTGGACTCCCCACAAAAAGATTGATAATTGAATTGAGAATTAGAATTAGATAAATTCCAAATGAAAAAAATCACCTGCAAAGATAATTCTACGGTTTTAATAACTGTTATAGTTTTTTGGTGCGACTTCGAAGTTCCCAAGGCAGAATGAAAATGGATCAATTCACAGTTTGGTGACAAGAACAGAATGATGGGAGTACTCTGCTTTTCATCTTCCAATCGTGCGGTACAGGGCACAGATCTGTAACGTAGGATTGATCTTTACCTCTTTGACCACCTTACAGATTTGAGAATAATGCATTTTTCAGTTCCAAAGTACCTGTGATTAAGATAAATGCAGCAACAACTTCAGAATTATTTACGGATCTGATAGTCGGTGACACACAGATAAATCGTATGCTACAGATGAAAAGCAGAATTCACCCGTGAATCGGAAAAAATTGTACAGGGTGATTAGATTTGAGTTTGTAATAAGATTCATTCCTGATTATATAAGATAAATATTCCGAGATCCAGCCAATCACCATTCTGAATGAATGACGCTGTATATTTCGTTTGAAATTCTTATATTTTGTCGAAAAAATTGTAATCAGAGTAGGTACAAATAAATGTTTTCGTCATATTGAGGTTAATTCTGATGTGAATATCGGAATACCATATTCTCAATATGATTGTTGACAGATCTAAAACTTAGAATATTTCTGTGTACTAAATATATGCATTGATAATAATTCTCGGAGTTTGAGATGAATCAATAGATTTTGAGCAAAATATGAAATAGGTACTCACTTTATATTTTTTTATCGTTGCAATGCGATGAAAAAGTTTCAACGCTGAAAATAGATTAAAATATATAATTCAAACCTTTTTAATGATCAGGAAGACATAGAA
Organism: Hippodamia convergens; assembly: GCA_038502775.1. NCBI lineage: Eukaryota > Metazoa > Arthropoda > Insecta > Coleoptera > Coccinellidae > Hippodamia > Hippodamia convergens. The sequence continues at coordinate 119,186,205 of CM076607.1, forward strand.
ATATTTTATTCAGAAAAAAGCAAATGATTTAAAATAGGTATAATGTTTTTGTGCAAAAAAAAAACAATGACAAAATATCAACTCAAAATGATAATTTTTAAATAAGAGTTTCTGCTTTGACAAAGAATCTAAGTTAATATATCAACCTGATGATACGTGTATGTACACGTACACGTCGTTCCCATATCAGTAGTTTTTCGTGTTAAAATTCGAGGCGACGCATTTCGAGTGTTTCGGTCACTCATGAAAACCAGGTTCGTAACAAAACCCTGTACATTTTTAGTACAAACCACGAACAGTCCTATAATACGACCTATCGGCATCATCGAAAATAGAAAAGATTTTTACGAAATAAACTTTTTCTGCAAACATGTCCAGGAACCATGAGTACCTGAACCAGAAGTTGGATAGAACTCGGAATAAAATGAAAGTTTCCTCAAACGTCTGATAGACCATCACGGTAAATCATCCTGGATGGGATAAATTAATATTTGAAATCATGAAATATATTTATTTCACTACCTATTCAACGGGAGATAATGGTTATTAGCCTGAAATATCATTATCTAATAAAGCACAGGTGGAAAGTTTCCACCGTTTCGGATATACAGTGTGACACACATGGTACACCCCCATTTGGAACATTGACTATAAGACACTTTTTGACATATCCATAAAAAAAATCCAACTTCAAATTGTTGTTTGTGTTCGATAGCTACCTTGTGATTGAACCGAGAAAATACTTAAACTTGTCTAAACTCCATTATCGTGTTCGTATTGGTTATACAGAAAAAAAGTTGATATGGATGGATACCCCACCGATGGTACTTTCGAATGACGTCAGAGTAGCATTATGCTACCATTTGACAAAACGGAGTTTCGAGTGAAAGAAGGTTTTGATTTACTTCTTTGGTACGTATTTCGAACCACGATACTTTTTAAATCGAAATTACTATAGTGTAGCATTCTTCTTCTTTTTTCATGTGCCTTGTCCGGTCTCCCTGACGTTGGCAATCACCATGGCAAAAGCCGTACGGTCCTCCGCCAGTCGAAAAAGTTCTCCAGCTTTTCTTATGCCTGTCCAATCCCGTATATTGCTCAGCCACGACTGTTGCCTTCTTCCAACTCAACGGCGCCCCTCAATCTTGCTCTTCAATATTAGTTGTAACAGATTATACTTATCACCTCTCAAAATATGTCCAAGATATGATATCTTCCAGCATTTCACGGTGTTCAAAAGTTGCCTTCCGATGGTTGCTCTTCGAAGTACATTCTCGTTTGTAACATGTTGTGTTCACGGAATACGAAGCATTCTTCTGTGAAGCCACATTTCGAATGCCTCTAGTTGTTTCATCGTTCTGACCTTTAGAGTTCACGTCTCCACTCCATACAGCAATACCGACCACATTATTTTGATTATTTGGAATAATTTTAGGGAGTTCATGGCTCTCTAGATCGAAAAATAAATAGGCGTTCTGACGAATCAAATATCAACTATGAGGTATCATTTCCGGAAAAACCGAAAATTGGATTTTTTTCTTGAATATGTCAAAAAGTGCCCTTTAGTGAATATATTCAATATTCGAAATTTCAGAAATATAGCTACAGAAACAAGGGAGAAAATGGGGGTGCACCATGAGTCTGTGTCACCTTGTATACTAGAAAAATAATGAAAATTTTTTCCTCATTTTGAATATAATTTAACCAAACAAAATTTCCATTCATCTAATTTTCACATAATTCAAGTCGACTGGCCTTTCAATATTTTTCCTATAATAATTCGTGAAGAATATAATCTCACGATTGAAATATTATAATTCATTAGGTATTTCAATGAAAATATTTCAGGATGAATCTTTCTAATAATTGATCATGATCATTCTTGCACAAATGCAGAAGCAGAAATAGTTCAATTTCAGATTTCGCGCACGATATTAAAATCCCGGCAGAATATCTTCTCTCGCAAGCTGCAATGTTATGTTTATCTCTTTACGATGTAAAAAACGTCTATAAAGCCATAAAATTCGTCCCGTGAACGACATACCAGTGATGCCGCTTGCTCCGGATGCCACTTCAACCGCTACATGTAAAACCGAGAATATACATATCCGTGAATAAAATATACACGAGTGTGACGAGAGCGCCACCACACTCGATCGCGCGGAACCTCTGACATACAGGACGTTCAGAAATGGTAAAATTTGGCGTCCAGCCAATTATCATCGCAACGTATAGAGGATGCCATGCTGAACCGTTCTATGTGATTTTCAGCTGATGGTAAAGTGGCATCCGTATATCGGATGCCACAATGTACCATATATATATATATATATATATATATATATATATATATATATATATCGGGCTTCCTAAAAATTTGCGTGTATGTCTTCTACACAGGCTTCCTAATAGGTCAGTGAGTCTATATACGAATTTTCGCCTGGGCCGAATATCGCCAATATAATATCGCAATATATACGCGCTTAGTTCACGGTATCCACCTGTAGGTGGTGCTCCACTAGTTCCGTATATAAATATATACATTCTGGCGATATAACCCTGATTATAGGAATCCCGCCATGCCTCGCTTCTATTCGAAGCCCGTAAGTCTGGCAATGTCGCATTCTATTCGGAATTCGTTCTTAGGGTAAAATGATTGAAGTTTGATACTGTTGTTCGAATGTGAAATTTCTTATAATAGGCCAGGCAATTGCTCTGGAAGTGGAAATAGAGCTTCGCTAAAACAAAACAAAAATTTTTATTGGATGATTCTCGATTTTAGGTTTTTTTTTTGTCATGACCTCTAGATAACAAATTATACAGTTCAAAAATGTTTCTCAATGATGGCAAACTGCGAACTTGAAAAAGTGAGCACTAAATTGTTTCAAACGAGAACTTCTTTGTTGAAGCCATGGGGAAATTAACGTAAGAAAATAATGTTTGTGTGGAAAAAAGGAAATAACTTCGAATTGCAAAGTTTTTTCAATTATGGGAAATCAATTTTTTTGGACATCGTATTTTGAATTTATTGGCAATTATCAATTAATTCAACTGGTTAAATTAACCGGTGCGGTGGTATTTCACTGCCATAGAGAGTGAGGTGGTGTCTCTCGTCTGAGAGACAAATAAAATTGCAGGTGTCTACCTGCAATTTTATTTGATTTTTCTCTGTCCATAGCTCTTTCTTTTTGGCTTCTCACAATAGAATTACTATGTTATGAATACATTCAACCAACGGGTTAGGCATTTGGTGTCACCTATTTGAAAAAACTTTGTTATAAAAGCAAAAAACATTTTATTGAAACAAAATTTTCTTCGCACTGTCTTGTTGGAAATGTGCAATACAAGTGACTGCCTAGATGCAAATCTATTCGGACTTCTTATCACAGCTTGTCTCACCCGTTCAATATTTTCGGGTGTTCTGACATTACGCATACCTCCACAAAAATTTGATGCAACATTCCCTCTAACATCATAATCTCTTACCCACCTAAATATGTTTTGGCATGTTGGAATTCTTACGTGTCTTTCCACATTAAATTCCTGACGAAAATTTTTTTGCACTTGCACAACTGAATCATTTGATATGAATTGTTTTACTACATAAATTTGCTGATTCATCGAAATTTATCCATAGCCAATTGAATTGCAACTATTGACATAAAGGAATGTGTCACTCTAATTGTCAAAAACAAATTATTATTTCCACAACGCACTATGAAAACTAGATGAAACCAGATCCCTTACCTCGTATTTTCAATGAAATTTTATGAATATTAGTGACAAATTCATTTTAAAAACGAAGAGCAGAAAATGTGCGAAATTGTTACAAACTACCATTCCGTATCAACTGCCAAAAAATGAATGTGAATTTTTAGGAAAACCAAAATTTTTCTAAGAAAAAGAAAATTCTTTGCCTTTACGAAGGCACATCGAGAACATTTTTGAAACATAGATGAATTCAAAATAGTAATCACCGAAATGAATACCATTTTCAATTCCCAGCCTCAGAGATCTTTTATCATGAGGTTGGAGAAAGGATATTAGATTTTGTCACTGAGATGAGAGATATACCGGTTTCGGCCTTGTTGGGCCTAATCAGTATCCCGCACATCTCAGGACAAAATCTTCATAAAAAACTTCAGAATTTATAGCTATAAATTCTGAAGTTTTTTATGAAGATTTTGTGATGAAAATGAGCCTTAATTTTGCTTACAGATTCCATGAAATAAAGAAAAGCAATATAACTAGGGAATAAAACAGAAAATGTATGTCAAAGTGTGTGTCATAAATCAAGATACTTCTTAAAAAAACCAGATTCCCAATTTAGTGGGGAAACGGTTTTGACCTATATCTGTCATATTGAAGAAACAATTTTGAACAAAATTTCCTAATTTTATTTGAGTTGGCGATTTCGATCTCTTTGCAGCGTCCCATACATATTTGCTATATGTCCGAAGGGAATGAATAAAGATATTGCAATTAGTGTTCGGAATTGAGGATGTATTTAGTGTTTTGAACGATTTTTGTTATGACTTCCGATATTCTGTGGTCACTATCCATAATTTTCTCTCACACTTGTTGTCCTTCGTGCGGTTTCTGTTCATAAAATTTTTGTTGTAATTTTTTATGAGGCAGTACATACCTTAAACTTCACTTTGAATGTTTTTTGGTTTATTATTCAAATTTATTTACACATATTGTTTATTCACAAAAGCGAAGAGCGTTGTCCTTCGTGCGGTTTCTGTTCATAAAATTTTTGTTGTAATTTCTTATGCGGCAGTACATACCTTAAACTTCACTTTGAATATTTTTTGGTTTATTATTCAAATTTATTTACACATATTGTTTATTCACAAAAGCGAAGAGCGTGCAAAAATAAATTCTGCTTATCTGCTTAAATTTATGATACCAGATTGTTTTTTTATGACGTAACTGAAAAATTTACAACTAGGTACCTACTTCTTGAGGCCGCATCTCTCCCAACACTCGATGGTAAAAATATTGGGTTAAATACCATTTATTCCCGGCTATACATATATTGTCAAGTACTGATTGCAAACTTGTTTTTTCTTATTCAGATTCCTTCGTATTTTATAACTCTCTCGGAATTATGTATTTCAACAGCTTTGAAATTTTACCAACTGCTTTGAACTTTTTCCAACTTCTTTGGAAAATTTTTCCACAGCTTTGAAATTTTGCCAACTGCTTTGAAATTTTTTCCAACTGATTCGAAATTTTTCCAACTGCTTTGAAATTTTTCCAACTCCTTTGAAAATCTTCCGACTCTTTTGAAAATTTTGGCAACTACGTTCAACATTGGGGGGAAGGATCATCCACCCCATCCCCCCCTTGGGCTCGTCCCTGTCTGCACACCTACAATATCTTTTAATGCAATATATTCAATTATGACTTCACGTTGTCATCAATTTTGAGACTCACAGTATCCACAGTATCATGACTTGTAATTTCAAGCATTTACACAAAAACATCCTTTTTATTCCTCACTTTTCAAATTTAAGCTATCCGTGATCAAACAGAGCTTCATTCCGATTTGAAGAGTGGAAAGTGTTACCTTCAGTCCAACGGGATCTCGAAATTTCAATTGTGAATTTCGATTCCTTCCCAAAAATAATACAACGAACGGAATTGCTGGGATACCTGTATTTGAAAACAAGGAATAAATGCGTACCCTTTGAAATTTTCGAAAAACTATCTCTCCTAGATTCTAGTGTCGTTCGAGTATCTACTTTTTTTATCCACGAAATATAATGAGTTTTGAATAGTAGGTCTCATCAAGTATTCGCATGAAACTTATGACGTACGCAGCAGACGTAAAAGCTTTTTTCAAATATTTGACTTGAAATGACATTGAATTAAAATTGAAGAATAAAGAAAATTTTGAATTCTTTTCGAAACATGAAGATTTGAAACAATTTTTCACAGAAAATAATCGTAGTGTTTTCCTTATCTTTCATTCTCCGAGAAATAGCTCACGTGGTATCCGAGGATATCAAATCGATGTTGAAATGGTATCACCCTCATTGTACAACTAATGACTCAAGTCGTGGCTTCAGGTGGCCGCACTTTGTGTCGTATGTATATATCTGGATATGAAACAAATCGAAAATAATGCAGCGGAATAGTTCAGACGCAATATTCAACTGGAATATTTTGGCAACACTGCTCCGGCTTGCCATAGACCGTACTTTTTACACAAATAGGCTTGGTATGGCATTACCATATGACAAGCTTCTAATGGGTTGTGATACGTACTCCCAAATGTATAAATTATACACACCCCCCTTGAATCACCGCACACCCTGGCTTCACTTCACCTGTGTCTTATGGCGGGCTTGGTAAAGATAGTCTAATGCGTATATATATATATATATATATATACATAGATTTGTTCGACCGCACATACAGACCCAAATCCGTATACTCGACCGACTTCTCAATCCAAAAGTGACGTTTTCAGACCCGGCTCCGGGTCTGGGAACGTTCGACCATAGAATCATTATGAGGGAGGTAAGGGGATGTTAGGGGTGAATTTTCAGCTGGGTGTGAAAAGTCGGTTATACACGTTATTATATACAGAAAAGTTTCAGAGTTTTGCCAGTGCGAGGGCGCTTCTGTCGATACCAACCTGATGTCTATAATTCGTATAGTTAACCGACGCATTCAGTCCCAAAATATGGCAACTTTGCACGTCGATTGCTTTGGAATAATCCATGCTAGCTATTTCATATACAGACATCAAATAAACTATTTCAGATCTTATACGATCCCGATATAGTGAATCGTCGTCATGAGCAATAAATTCACCACCGATATTTCGGATAGGAATCGAAAATTCTTTTTTGGTCCATTTGTATATATTAACTTCTCGGAAGCCTATACAAACCCGATGAAGGGAATCAACGTCATGTAACTGATCAGCGAGCATAAACATCCCTGCGATTTTTTGCGATGTTTCGAAAATGTTGGCACGCGAATGTTGAGACGTAATATGTACTTCCCAAAGAGGTCTTCGAAGTCCATTGCGAATCTTTATTTATTCTGAACTGTGCCATCTGTGGCATTTCTTTGTTTGCCTACTGAGAGGTATTCGCGAGGTTAAAATAATGTTAACGTGTGGATATCTTTACTAGCATCACATAATTTGTCATGCGAAATTTATTCGGACTGTGAATATAAAACTTCTCTTCGGGCGCTGCTAGATGTCGTGATTTGCATTATGTTACCCAGAACAACCTAACTATATTGGGTTTGAGGGTAGGATTTTCTTTTTCGGGATGTGCACTCCGAGATTAATGGGAAATTATAAGGCCGAAATCGGTCGTCATAATGCTATCATCTGATTCATTGTCCCGGTCCTTTCTATTGAAGGTTTTGTTAACCGTAAATTTGATGATGATAGTGATATTGATTTCATTATTATATTTTCATTGTTATATTTCGACGATTAGTATTTCTAATTTTTATGCCACAAAAAGTCCGTATTCCGTGTAAAGGCGACGAATTTCCTGTTTTAGATTTATTCTCCATCAAGAAATCAGAAAAAATGGTCATGTAAAATTTACTAACCGAGATTCAATGTGAGCAAATTCCTTGTAAAATAACTATTGTGTGCATAAAAACGATTTCAAAAAGACTTCTAAGAAGTTCTTTTCGTGACATCCCAGGGAAGTTCTTTTTCTGACATCCTATAGGGAAGTTCTTTTTCTGACATTACGAAAAGTTCTTCTTGTGACATCCCAGGTACATCCTGATAATGGTCGCCTGCGGCGGACATTTGATGTTATATGAAAGTTCTATTAATGTGTAAACAGAACATCGCAGTGGATGTCCAAATTGTTCTATGTCTCGAAATCTCTTACTTTTAACAGCTCAGAGATGTTTTTGTGCTGGCTGGGTGTTTCAGTGAGACAGTTTCAAGTTGAATTTTCATTTTCATAAATTCTTAGTCAAGTAATAGACCGTTCTACCTGACTAAGTTGAAAAAATGCAAAATTAAACGACGATAATAGTCCTTAGTGGAATATTAAATTTTCATTGGGCTGCGAAGAGAATTAAAGATAAATGAAGCGTATGGGTGAAGTGTATGGGTGCTGGCTGATGCCTCAAATAAATATATGAGGCACTCACACATTTTTTAAGATATTATTTTATTTACTTGCGTAAGTGATTTTAACTTTATTTGTTATTATTATCATTTTTTTCCTTAATGAAACCAGTGTGAGAACGCCGTTCCCACGGGTTCCCGCTCCACTACGCCCCTAGTTAACAACCGATTTGAACGAAAATTTTCTCAAAGCCCCCAAAATATGTTATATTGTGTACTACTAGTGCCGCCTCGACAGTAATTAACGTAACGAAAATTGTAGAAGATATGGATTTATTCCAGCAAGAAACACACAACCTAAAATCATAATTGGATAAAGAGAGGGGGTGTGCCCATATCAGAAACACGCAGAGACTCTTATTCTTCCAATGCACTTTTTATAATAATGTTTTTAAATTTTTTCATGTTTTAGTGGAACAATTTTCAAAATATTCGTAATTTCTTCACAAGATAAATATAGGAATGAATGAAGAAAACATTTCTATTATTTTCTCATCATATGTCATGAATATTTTTCTAAATGCCGATTCTCTGAAAAAAAAGGAAAAAAGTATCGTAGACACTGAAATCCAGGCCATCTTACACAATTGTACGATTCCTGAATGAAAAAAAAATTTTGTGACCTCTTATAACTTCAATTGGAAAAATATCATACCTAGTAAAGAGTTAGAGGAGTAAAGTGAATGAAGAATTACTAAGTGCAATTTTCGATTCGTGATTCAGAGGAGTCGACTCTCTGTGGGTGATTTAAAGAAAAGGGAAGAAGAACGACCAATTATCGTAATGATGGAACAAGAAATTCTTGGTATGCCAATATATGATAATAAAACGATTTCGAAATTCTCATTTTGATGTCCTTTTCGGGAATATTTGATAACTGTAGTTACTGGAGGTTTTTTCACTGACTCTAATGATACTTAGTTTTTTTTCTAATTGGTAGATTTCAGGAAATATGATCGGAAAACATAGACCCTACAAGTAACATGACGAATACTTAGAAAGCTGTTGAAAAGAACAACTTTTGAAAAGCATATAAATTTCATCAGTTTATGTAGATCTTCTGTATGACTTACGAGGATGATTATCATGATTGAAATAGCTCATAGATCGCTTTCATGGCATTTTCTCTGGGTCTTACAACGTTGATGGCCTTATTGACTGCTTCATCAAGTGATCCTATGCTTGAAATTTTGAAAATTCTAAATAATATTCCTCGATTTCACGACACGTTTTTTCAATTATTCTGTGAATCAAACCCACCATCAGTCTCAGATTTTATGATTCAAAGAAAAGTTCAGAATATTTGTCAATAAATGAAAAAAAGTAACCCTGGATTAGATGAAAAGTGTAATTGAAAAAAGTCTAATATTCAATTTTTATATAATAATATGATAACATTCTCAACAATATCAGGTATATTGAAGATTCTTTTAATATATCAGTAATATTCTCTCAACTAAAATTATGAATATTGATGGCGTACAGACGAAATGTTTAATTCTGAAAACAAAAACCACCGGAACAGGACCTGTCGGGAGGGTTCCCTTTTACAGAACTGAACATCCCGTCTGCACGCCATGTATTTTCTTAATTCATGTTATTTTCAGACGTTAAAAACACTTGTAAATAACCTTAAGAGTAGTACAAAATAATAATTCATGTCTGTCGATACGTTTCAAGTTTGAATCGAAATTCTCGAAATTTGCAGCATTCTTTTTTTCTCGGAGTATTTTCGATTCTTAATACAGAGTTCCTGAAGTAAGTCAAAACATTTCTTTTTTCTCCTGGGTCCATGTACAATTTTGTTATTTTTTTATACCAAGCATTTTCTTTCATCATTCTGACCATTGTCAGAATCTTTGTCATCCTCTTGATGCTTTGGTTTTGTTTCTTCTATACTCCATTCACTTTAATCAAATCACATAGGAGGTCATGATATCGTTTTCAGGAGTTGCTGCACCTGATGAAAAGTCAGAACGCACACAGAAAATATCGTTAAGGACAAAATGACGTTGCCAGTTTTTTCCTTCGCACACATTTTCGAATTCAAAATATTGCAAATAACTAGAAAAGGAATCCTTTCTATCAATTTATGTAATCGTTAATTATTTTCGTCCGTCAGAACTTTTCCAATTCATTCATTTTCCGAATGAATTCACATTCTGATAAATACGTAATTGCTAAGAATGTAGAAAGGGCAACATTGACTTGAAACATAAAAGTATTTTGACAAGCGGCATAACCTCCATTTAAATTCGATTCAGAGTGGAATGTGTCAAGAGGAATGTGGTCAGAGGTGTTATTTTTTATTTGTGAATGCAGTATACCTATACTCCATTCAGATTGAGAGAATTGCCCTCAATTCCCTCGCGCCCCCTTTCATACATCTAATCGGAATTGTGGCGACTTGTCACGATTTCTGGAGTAGCTGGAGTAGAACATGAAGATCGTATTAATCGATGCAATGTATCGTCGGAGTTATATGAAATTTGCGTCGGTTCAAAATGGTGAATTTGACAACGAAAAAAATGTTTCGTTCTATTGTACTACAATTTTTTTTCACGTCAAAATAATGTCGCAATCTAGGAACTCTCTTATGAACAAATAATGTCAGCCGATGAATCTTTCATTTGCAAATGAGAAGGCAATAACCGTCCAATTTCACAAAAAAAAGTTAGACGATCTCATATGACGCCGACGAAATGTGGGATTGAAAATTTTGTGCAATGCAAGATCCACTTTCAATTCTGCTTCTGAAGAACACCCTTAATATTGAAAATTATGATTAGGTCTATAGATTCTTTTAGTAATTTACTTTTGCATGAAGATATTTTGCAAAATTATCAAGTACAAGTATTCTGGGTGTTGCGGTTGCGACAGTTTTATAGTAACTCTACAGTAACTCGTTGCAATCTCAGAGCATCCCTAGTTTTCAAAAGAATAATTTATAATTTTTGCAATTGTTTATTCCGGTTACGGTAAATCGAGTGTGGTCAATAGAATGACCCCAAAGATTGTGAATAAGTACACAATGTGAAAGTAGATCTGGAGAATTGTAATGTTGAAAATTGTTGAGCATCCAGAATTAAATGTTCACCAACGATGATGTTACGAAAAAAGACGGAAGATCACTGGAAATACTTGAACTACTGAATGTCAGATGTACAAACTTGTTTTTTGCAATTAATCTGAGATCCAGCCGCAAAGTCGTAAAATGAAATAATGAAAACAGCTAGGTATCTTCCCACTGAATATGAAAAAATTACACATTATTTCATTAAAAAATAATAAAACATCCATCTCCCAGAAAAATACCCATAATTGCAATTTTCATCATGTTTCCTCCCTGAATTTCGTTGCGCCAACTGAGAAACAATTTCACCGTAACAATCTTTCTTCAGTGCTCTGTTATGTATCGAAATCACTCTGGAATGTCCCGAAGAGCAGGCAAGAGCGCTGGGATCGGAAACGTTGGTCGTATTTAGTTATGATGTATATGTGGGATTGGAAAGTTTGCGTGATGTTTCGGGATTGAAGGAGACTATTGGTTATACAACTTTTTTGAATTAAATTTTTTTTTTCCCCTCTCAGGTCACCTTGAGAGTTATATTTCGAAATAACTCAATTTACACTTATATACTCGTGAAATATTTTCGGATCATGTGGGTCTTAGGTCGCCTCAAGAACGTACCGGGTCTCGAAACGTCTATTAGACAAATATATATATATATATATATGTATATATATATATATATATATATATATATATATATATATATATATATATATTTATATACTTTTGAATAAGAGAGCTAAAATAATACAATAAATGTTGTAACAAAAAGAACCTAAGCTGAGGTAAAAAAAGGATATTCATTGGATTCGATGTTCGTAGTAGGCACACTTGAACCAGAACTGTTTACTCTCGGGAGCAGCATTCTCCTCATCCCGCTTTCCGGATCGTTAGGTGTCGTTGTGGTGTCAGAAGGTTTTGGTCGTACACTTTTATTTGAGCTTATAGAATCCGTTGTCTTTCACGATTTCACATTCTGTATTCACTTCTCCTGTGTCTTGAACATGTTCTTCCTCTGAACTCTTTGGTGGCGATTTTTCACTTTCTTCACGTTTAGTCAGAGCTACTTAAATTTGTCCACTGTTTTTCATATTATCAGGTAATTTTCTGAATAGAATATATTCTATTTACTCATCCTTTTTCCATCTATTGAGCTCCGTTTGCTATTGCACTACATTCACTTCCGCCATTTTGAACTATGGGATGAGAAAAATCAGAACAGAATTATTTGTTTTCTTAATCTGAGGAAAATTTGAAGGAAGGCAACATTGCAAAATTCGAAACAATTATACCGCTAAGTTCAAGATTTTTTGGACTATACAGTTTCACTCATGAGGGAATGTTCATTGATCACCCTATATGACGGTGCCAAGCAGAGATTTAGAATTTGTATTATGAATTATTTCTTTGTGGTTACGAAACCGAAAAAAAACTAATGTCCACGTACAGGGAAGAAAAGTTTGAAATTTTCCAATTCCGGATCTGATTTATTCGATTCTTGAAATATTGAAGGAAGGCGATAGTAAACGGTGACCAAACTTAAAAATCTCAAATCATTTTCCTGAAAACTTAATATGGGTTTTCTGTCTCAGTCTCTGAAACAAGAAACAATTAGAAAATTTTTTTTAATAATGTAAGAAAGGCCCCTGCGTAAAAATTTGAGCACTAATTTGTCAGGGGCCAAAACTTTACGAGAAGAAATTGTTGCCCAACAATGAACAAAAAGAAAATGAAAACACTTTGAAATCTTAAGCGTAACGTTTCGGAGTCTAAATCAGACTCCTTCGTCATACAATAACTAATTTTCATTCAACTTCGTAGAATCGTGACGATTTCAAAGTGTTTTTATTTTCTCTTTGTTCATTGTTAGGCAACAATTTCTTCTCGTAAAGTTTTGGCCCCTGACAAATTAGTGCTCAAATTTGTACGCAGGGGCCTTACTTATATTATTAAAAATTTTTTTCCAATTGTTTCTTGTTTCAGAGACTGGGAGAGAAAACCCATATTAAATATTATTCGTCAATAAAACTAATGGTTTCGGAATTTTTGCCACTCTTAATTATGTTTAGTATAGGATTCGAAATATTCTGTCCTCCCATAATTTGGAAGGAATGAGTCTATTCACTTAGTGTGTCAATGAAAGAGATTTTTACCAATTAATATTATTATGACTAAGACGCATGAAAAAAGAAAAAAAACGATTTAACACAATCTCTCGACATTTAAGTCGGTTGGTCAGAGTCGAAGCTGATGAAAGAATAAGCTCAGTATGATGTTGGTGTGGAGAAAAATTACTGGTGGCAAATATTCAGCAGCTCTGTTCGATATCGAGCTGTTGCTCACATGCTACAGAAAAAAATTTACTTGTTAGAGAAATTTTTATCGGAACTAAATCAATGTAAGATCCTGTTTTCAAGTTTGAGAGTATGAATAAAGGCCAAGGTACGGGATATATTGATAACGGATATATCCTCAACGTACAGGCAATCCTCAGAAAAAACAAGAATCTTCAAGGCTCTCTGGTCTTTCAGTTAGATACTCTCTTTTCCGTGTATAATTGGGTGTGCTTTAAGCGATAAAAAATTTCAGTGAAATTAGCTTTATGAAAACGTTCTCCTAGCGGTAAAGAGTGGGCAGAAAAGAATTCTACCTTAATCCCAAAGAGGGAGCATTGAAGTAAACTATTAGCTGAGACGTGCACGCTGCTTTTTGATATGATATTTTAGAGATTTTTATCTCGGGTTCTAGAATTCAGAGAACTGTCACAAATTGTTTCGTCAGGCGAACGATCGAGAACAAGTGATTTCACTTAAGTCGAAATTTTTCCGTCATTCTGAAACATCCAAAAAACACCAAAGGTCACATCAAGGATTCGAGGATATAAATATAAATGGTTTGTCATTTCATTTGATCTAGAACATGGGTACAATTAATGATCTCGTTGATTTTTCCTCGAAAGAAGAAGTGTTTTCCATTATTGGGATATGGTTTAATGGTAGATATAAGTCCAGAAAAACAAATACCTATAGTAGTCCAGTAACTTTGTCGCCTGAATGTATGGGGGGTATGCGTCAAATCCGGTAGTTCTGATTTTTTGCAGACTTATTCATTATGTTGGCCTTATCAATAATCCAAATTTGTAACCTCGAGCGTTGAACGCAACTTTTTGAAAAATCGAAAAAACCTTGAAAAAAAGTTTTTTTTCAAATTTTTTGCAAATATCATCCTGATGACCGGTTTACTTCAAAGTAGACTAACGAACTGTGGACAAAGATGGAATTGAACATATTGCAAGCTGCACGAGAAAGCATAGGGGTCAGAACAATTAACTTAAATGCAACAAAAATATCAAAGCCATGGTTCAACAATGAAATCAAAGATTTAGCGTATGAAAAACGTAAATCATACTTAGAATACTGTAGTAATAGGACACTTTATAATAACCAAAAATACAAAGAGACAAGAAACCGTATCAACTCTGAGATAAGAACCATGGACGCAATTCACCAAGGAGATGGAGCACGACCTTTTTGGAGCACAACGCAAGGTCTGGAAAATGCTGAAGGGGAGGAAAAAGCCTATAAATGAATATAAGAACTTGAATAAAATAGAAGGAGAGAAATGGACGGCTTATGTCAAGGAACTCTATAGCTGTGACAGTAATGAACCCATAAACCACGAGGAACATCAAGAAGATATTAACGATGACCGAAGTATAGGAATCACGATGGACGAAATAAAGACTAGTATTGGTAAATTGAAAAATAGAAAAGCTCCAGGACCAGATTGTATACCGAACGAACTTCTGAATTACGGAGGGGACATAATAGAGAAAAACATGCATGTCCTTTTTAGAAAGATTTTGGACACGAAGAAAGTACCAGACAAATGGAAATTGAGTATTACAATTCCAATACATAAGAAGGGAAATGAGAGAGATCCTAGTAATAACCGTTACATCACTTTGCTCAATACAACTCTTAAATTGCTAACTAGGATCCTAGCTAATAAGATCAGTGAAGGGTATACCATTAGTGAAGAGCAACAAGACTTTCGAAATAATATATCAACAACCGATGCTATTTTCATAGTGAGGCAAATCGCAGAAAAAGCCACTGAATACAACAAACCTGCTTACATGTGTTTTTTAGATCTAGCTAAAGCCTTTGATAGAGTCAGATTGAGAGATGTGCTGAAACTGCTGAGAGAACATAACCAACCTAACAGTATAGTAGAGATTATTAAAGAACTGAATACAAACAACAAAACGAAAATTAAAATAAACACTGACCTAACATCTGAAGTTAATATAAATTTTGGCATACGTCAAGGAGACAGTCTGAGTCCTCTCCTATTCTGCATAATAATGGACGAAATTGTGCAGAGAGTTAAAAAAGTGGGTCCGGGATATAAACTTTCAAATAAAACGATAAAAATCATGTGTTATGCAGATGACGCAGTCTTAATATCCGACAACGAAGACGACCTACAACGCATAGCACATGAATTCAAACTAGCAGCGGAAGAGTACAATATTATTATATCCACAGTTTAAACGAAATCATTGGTGGTAGCTAGGGAACCCAAAAGATGCAAGATTGTAATAAACAACGAAATAATAGAGCAAGTGTCTAAGTTCGAATACCTTGGGGTGGAAGTTTCTACCTACGGAGACCTAAAAACAACAGTACGCAAGCAAGCCAACAAAGCAGCGTATGTCTCGGGATGCTTACGGGATGTCATCTGGAGAAATAAGGATTTGAGGTTGGACGGAAAGGTACGCATATATAAAAAATGTGTTAGGCCTATCATGACTTATTCTATCGAGACAAGAGCCGATACAGCGGAAACAAAAAGGATTCTGAGAACAACAGAGATGAGAGCGTTGAGATCGATAGCAGGCACAACACTGCTTGACAGAGTACCAAATGATCAAATAAGAGAGCTCTGTGATGTGCAGGAGGTTGTGCGGTGGGGAAGACAGAGAAGAAGAGAGTGGAACCAGCATGTTAGCAGAATGAGCCCTCAGAGATTAGCCCGAATAGCGAGGGATTTGAAACCATCGGGAAAGAGACCACCAGGACGACCCTTCAAGAGATGGCGTGACCGCTGGCAGTCTACATCGCAGTTACTTCTGCAAAACTGAGAATGAGCAGGAGGGTTGAAAGATCGCTAAGAACAGGCCTAACATAAGTAGAAGAAGAAGAAGTTGCAATTACGTCGTTTTTACCGTGATTATACCATCGAAGCCCTTTACTTTTATGATGTGATGTTAAGGAAGAAAATGGAGAGTGTTCAAAATTATGTTCAAGCTGAAAAGCGAAAAAAAAATGACTACACCAAAAGCTAATGAGCTTTTTTTTCGAAATTGGGTAATATTAATGATTATTTTAGTTTTGTTGGAAGGTCCCAGTTGAGGTTCGTCTATATCTTTATCGACGCATTGGGATATCATATCCATATTGAGTGCATGGTGATGAATCTTTGACCTACAAGTCCTTCTCCATTTCGACATCAGACAGTTCGTCGTCTTCTTCTACAACATCAGGTTTATTATCACACGGCCGCGCTGCCGTGCATGCAGACTGACGAAAGAACTTCCTTAGGGCGGTTCTAGATCAGACTAAATTTCCTACAATATTCAGAACTGTCTCTGTAGACACAATAATTTTCGAAATTATTGCCCATCCGCACCGCTTCCCTCAAAAGTATCTATTTGCTAGGTTCCACTTTGTATCAAAATTCACTCAGAAATCTTCTCACTTGCACTGGAATGGTTTAACGGAAACTGAGCTTCCATGCCTTTATCGGTGGTGATTCGACATCCTGCTTTTTCGGCTTTCTGAAGAAGCAAATGATGTCCATCGTGAAAAAAATCCGGACGTTGTGGATCAAGCTGAGATTTTTCTCAACAAGAAATCTACACCTGACGTGATAGTAGCAGCAGGAGAGCGAGTCATAATTTCTCTATAAGGAAGAAAACCCGACACCCATAACCTTTATTAACTGCGGTATCAACTTTTTGCCAGAGCTAGTAAGGGTATCTCCCATTCGAGACTCTGTGCGATTTCACTCTTTGCGGACATACACACATACCTATGGTTGAAAATTTGTCCTTGCATCAGTAATATACATCAAATATTGATCATTTTTCATTTTAAATTTCGATCTTCTAGCAGGTTCAGGCGTGGTTTGGAGTCACACTGAACCTTCTTTTTTGGGGGTGGATATTCACGTTACAAGGCATCGACCCAAAATGATGACCAGAGATGAAGCCCCGCACAACATCTCTTGTGGGTGATTTCTTGCGGTTGCACGAAAGGTTGTGGGAACGCCTTCAGCTGCCGGAAAGCAGGGGCTTGTTTTGATAATAAATCTGATGTTGCAGAAGAAAACGGCCATCTGTCTGATGTTGAAATGGAGAATGACTTGTGCAAAAAAGAGGTCTACGATTCATCTCTGGGGACGATATGCCATCCCAAAGTGTCGATAGACGATCGAATTCGATAAACGAACCTCAACCGGGACCGTTCAAGAAGGCTTATTAATCCTAATATATAAAACTACGTCGGCCATGTTGTGGGTTACACCATTTATAACTCAAGATTGGATGAACTGTTTGTTATGAAAGATTTTTTGTTGGATTCTTCTACGGCGGGGTTAACATAAAATACATTAAAACTCTGAGAAATTTGATGAAATGGAAAAAAAATTTTAATTAATTTTGATATTAATTCGGTGAACTACATTTTATAATAATATTAACACATCTAAGTGTATGTGTTATTACACCCATCTTTCTTCCGAACACTACGGAAAATTTTATGACGAAATGTTTTGAACAAATCCTCATTCTACTCGCCATTAGTAAACAATTACTGTGTATTTTGAGTTGCCTAAACGTCTTAGCCTTGGAATTCTAAGGTCTTCACGCAGAAGTAGGTGCCGATTCACAATAGATAATCTGGCATATTTATTCTCGCATCCGGGAAAAAAACTGAAAATGTTGTTTATCACAAGGTACTACAATTAAGGAATTGTAAGAAGTAAAATACAAAAAAAGTTACCTCTTTACCTCTTAAAAAAGAGAATTCTTTTTATGTAAGAATATCAATGTATTTTTGAAACATAGATGAATTCAAAATAGTAATCATCGAAATGAATACCATTTTCAATTCCCAGGCTCATCTATGTTTCAAAAATGTTCTCGATGTGCCTTCGTAAAGGCAAAGAATTTTCTTTTTCTTAATATCAATGTATATTTTAACCATGAGAGATAGAGGAAAATGAATGCACGTTATGGTGGTATTTTATAAAGAAACTGATAATGCCATCAACTGTATTCCTCTATTTGCTTTTGTCTTCGAGTTATAGGCCAATATTTGAATTTGGGCGAATTATCTCTGTTTCTTGTTATGCTAGGATATTCACATGAAAACATTATACAGGCACTTCTTCCATAGCAATCCAGTAGCGTAATTTGTTTTTCCCAAGAGGTTCCTTGCTGAGCTATAACATAGTATTGTGTTATTTTTTAAGGAAACGATAGTTTTAAGTGGCTTAGAAAGAATTCCCAATGTCTTCCCGTTTCAGAAATATATCATACATCATACATCGTCCTCAGATTCATTCAGATATTATGAAAAATTCAGTTTGTATTTGAAATTTTAATTATTGAGTATTAAGTAGGCTGAATCACAGAATAATATGTCTATGGTGTCATTGTTATTTTGCCATTGAATACTTGATTCAATTCTCCGTGGTTCGATCTTTATTCGAAATAATTGTCAATTACTATAATTCGAAGTCATTATTACCGGCAATACGGAAATGTAAGCCAACTACGAGAAATATGATATGTTGAAATTTTTTATTAAAGGTGGACTTTCGAGCCGGGCGTCTATATCGACAGTGACGACGCGACAGTGACGCCGCGACAGTGCGATAGTAGAAGTACAATGAAATTGCATAGAGAAGCATTCAAGCAAAGCGTTACCGACGCCGCGACAGTGACAAACGTCGAACGGCGGCGACACTGGCGGCGACACTGCCGAGCTTGAACTTCTATTGTCGTGTTTTCGTAGTTGATAGGTGCCGCGTCACTGTCGTTCGGCTCGAAAGTGCGTCCACCTTCAAGCGGCAATAATGACTTCGTATTGACAGTTGTTCTGAAGAGAGATCAAACGATGGAAAATTGAATCAAGTATTCAATGGCATAATAATAAAGATACCATGCGTAGAGCCATATTATTCTTCGATTCAGCCTACTTCATACTCAATAATTCAAATTTCAAATACAAACTATATTTTTCATGATAACTGAAAGTAGGTATCTGGGGACGATGTATGATGTATGATATATTTCTGAAACGGAAAAACATGCTATTCTTTCTAAGGCATTTCATACTGTTATTTCCATAAGAAAAATCACAACTTTATGTTATAGCTCAGCAAGGAAACCTCTTGGGAAATAACAAAGTACTTTACTGGATTGATATGAGAACGTGCCTGTATAATATTTTCATTTCAACATCCTAGCATAAACAGAAACGGAGATAATGAGCGAAGTTGAAATCTCCCAAATTTCAATTTTGGCCTATAACTCGAAAACAAGAGAACTGCAGTTAATGGCATTATAAGTTTCTCCAAAAAAGACCACCGTGACGTGTCATTTATTTAACTCTATCTCTCACGGTTGAAAAGTTGTAGTTCAGGTATCACCCATTTTGCCCACCCTGTACGTACCTATTTCAATGCAAATGAATTTTTTGTACTTTTGTATGTTTTTTGTATTTCACCTAATTTTTTTCTTTAAAAAAAAACCAATGGTTAGTACAACTTTATTAATCTCTAAGGCAAAACAAAGTTTGCCGGGTCAGCTAATAGTTTATCTAATTGCCGATTGCCACAATTGGTCCCACCACCAGATCCCTTACGATCTTAAGTTTCGGGGATAGGAAATGATTCTAAACACTTCTTGGCCAACATTGAACAATATAAACAGCTGTTTCCAGACGAAATCATTTGGTGCCACATATATTGTACAGGACAATTTTATGTCCCCTTTCAAGGTATTAGCTATTCCATAATTAATCGAATTTGCTTTTTTATTTATCGATGGAGGCAGAACAAAGTCTATTGGGTCAGCTAGTTATTGATATTACTCAATTATTAAAATTTTCACACGTTTTTTTTCGATTTTTGACAAAGTTGCGTTCAGCGCTCTAGGTCATAAACTTGGAGACCCACATCATAAACAAGTCTGCAAAAAATCAGAACTACCGCATATGACGCATACTATAATGTATAAATTTACTGGACTATTGGTATTTTCTTTTTGATTCTCCTGAGGATGATGTTTTAACAGACGCAGATGCACCTGTTATGTTTTGGCAGGAAAGATCTGTGGAAGGAATGAGATTTGCATTAATCAGCACCAAATTACGAATGTGTTGAAAACAAATTTTTTTTTGGAACAAGAATAATAATATATGAATAAACAGCCTAAATTTGAAATTTCACTTCAGTTAGCAAATACACAATAAGAAAAAATTCTTATTTATTTCATCATGTTATTACAATATAACCAATTCACAACAAAGAAACATGAAATCAATATATATATTTTCATCAATAACTTTTCTAGATCTAGTATTGTAAAAGGTCCTTCAGAGTGTTGCAAATAACATGTGTCAATTAGTTACACTTTCGAGGTTATTTCCTTATTGTACCATCTACGGATCAGGAACTTTTGGAATAGGTAGGAACCGTCCGGAACTCGAATATTTTGACGATGCGAGCGACAGGGGACTTGTCATTCCGTCGGAAACGAACCAGTGGGAGCAAAAGTTACAGTAAATTACAGTTCGGATTTGCCAAACGAACAAACTTTCTGTTTGATTCTTATAAGGATGGGATCAACCTCTTCCTCCACTGGTTCTCTCAATTTATAAACTTTTATTCTTCTTCTTCTTCTTCTTGAAGTGCATATTCTCTGTGGATGTTGGCTGTCACATTCTACCCTATTGACTGCCGTTTTGAATAGACCTATGGATGTTATATCAGTCCATGTGTGTAAATTTTGCAGCCACGATGTTCTTCTGTCCAGCTGACATTTGGTCCTCTATTTTTCCCTGTAGAATGAGTTGAAAAAGATGGTATTCTCATTCCGCATGATATGTCCGAAGTATTCGAATTTTCTGCGTTTAACGTATTGCAGATATTCTAGTAGTCCATCGATAAGTTACAATACCGCATCGTTTGACAAATGGTGTAGTAATGAGATTCGCAGAATGCGACGGTTACACTTGATTTTACTACAGAACATCTAATGAGTGGTTGAGAAAATACTTTGCCTGGTACAGTATGTGCTTGAGTTTCCACTTTTTTTTTCAATAAAACCCTTCAAGTCCTCTCCATTCGTTTATCATATTATCTAAATGTGTCCTCACATCATGCACAACTGAAACAACATTTTCACCTCTTATAGTAGAAGATCCGAACCTACCTCGACCTTCACCGAGCTGATAATAGAATAGAACCCATTTCATAATAAACTTCAGATGTTAGATAATATATAAAAAATAGGTTGCCTAAAAAAATCCTGGACAGAGTATTTTTAATTATTTTTTCAAAAATGATTTTTCATGACATTTTGCAACATCATGATAATAAGAAAATTTCATACTAGACTTGTAGTATGAAACATGTAGAATCTGCAAACATAGGGTTGCCTCTTATTTACCTGGACGAACTACTGGTTGCCTGGTTTAAACAGGTATATCAAAATGAGATAATTTCACCGGTGTGATAATAGAAAAAAAATTATATCAGCATATTTATTTATTTATTTACTTCATCATACTACGTACATAAAAAAAAAATTAAGTAGAGTAAGATGATGAATTCATTCTCACAATAAACAATTGTGGAATCTGTCAAGGTAACAAAAAGTGATATAAAACCTGAAATAGGCACATATACAACACAAATATAAATGTTCACTAACACATAATGTATATACACTTCAACAATCACATTCCACAGTGAAAAATTCATCCACACTGTAAAAGCAGCACCGAAGCAGGTATTCTTTCATTACCCGTTTGAATTTTGTCGTATTCATATTTTTCACTCTATTCGGCAATCTGTTGTAGAGTTTCGGACCAAGACTATCAGGGTATATTTTTGTTGTGGTGAGTCTTCTGTATGGTAAGACGAGACAATTTTCACCCCTCGTATTGTAGCTGTGAAAAGTAGAGTTTTTATTGAATTTTTCCTTATTTTCGTGTACGTACGTCAGACAAGCTAGAATGAACAAGGATGGAACAGTAAGTATTCTCTCTTTTCTAAAATGTTCTCTACAGCTTTCGTCATTTCTTATTCCCACTATAGCTCTTAATGCTCTCTTCTGCTGCAGGAAAATCTTTTTGGAGTCTACCGAACCCCCCAAAACATTATTGAAAAATTCAACACACTGTGGAAGAAGGCAAAATAGGAAGTTCTAGCTGCAGTACTTGTCACCTGTTTTCTTATCTGCCTTATCGCAAATGTAGCACTATTCAATGTTTTCTGCATCGAATCAATATGATGCTTCCAATTCAACCGATTGTCCAAATGTACTCCAAGAAATTTCAGAGAACTTGGTCTTTCTCCCGGCGTTAATGAGAAGGTAAGACTCTGTGTTTTCTCCTCATTCAAGCAGAGTTTGTTTGCTCGGAACCACTCACTAGCAATATTGATTGAGTTAGATGTTTTATTCAGAAGACTGGATTCTGCTCGAGCCACCGACACAAAGGAGCAGTCATCAGCGTAAGGAAAGACATCAAGAAGACCCAAATCATTAGCATAGATAATATGCAGAATCGGTCCCAAAACCGACCCCTGAGGTACTCCCAAGTTAACTGTGGCAGACTCCGACAGCTCTCCATTCCACCATACCCTCTGGCATCTGTCCTCAAAATAAGATTTCACCAGGGATAGGGCCACTCCTCTGACTCCATAGTACTTAAGCTTCGAAAGAAGTATACCATGGTCAACCACATCAAAAGCCTTTGTTAAATCACAACTTGTGAGCTGGCATAATTCACGATTTTCAATAGCCGCTTTAATCTTTTCCAGAACATCAGCTATTGCTGTTCCTACTGAACGATTCCTACGGAAACCTTGTTGTCGATTGGAAAGAAAACTATTCTTTTCAAAATAATCCAGGAGTCTCTCCTTAATGCACTTTTCAAAGATCTTGGAGAAGATGGGCAACACTGCAATTGGTCGATAATTTTTGTTATCACTAATGCTTGCCCCTTATGTATGGGGATAACTTTCGCCTTTTTCATCTCACGCGGAAATACGCCTTCCGACATGCATCTGTTCAGGACATCCAACAGTGGAACCACCAACTCCTTACTCATCTTCTTCACTATGTATGTATTCAAACCATAGATGTCATAGCTCGTTTTTGTTTTAAGTGAGTTTTTTATACTGAGGAGTTCTTTCTCTGTTATTGGCCTCAAGAATATAGATGACATATTTTTAATTTGTTGATTCTGCAAAAAATGCTGATAACTGAATGATGCCGATGGTATGGATTCAACTACTGTTTTTCCTATTTGCGAGAAGTAGCTCTTAAAACCTTCCGATGTCAATTGATCACATCCCTCATTCCGCTTCTTACTCCTCACGTATTGATTAATAAACTCCCAGATAGTTCTCTGCTTATTTGTAGCAGTTATTATTTTTCTCTCCCTTTGTGCTCTGATTTCTTCATTTAATCTTCTATGATACTCTTGTTTCCTCATTTTGTAACTTTTATACATGTTGTCGTTTTTGGTTACTTGATATACCGTTGCCAGAGTATCCAGCTGGGATTTTAAGGTTTTCAATGCAGGGGGAAGATGAGCGCGATCATCAGATGACTTAACCAAAACCCTCCTTGAAGGACAACATTCATCAAACATTCCGAAGAAAGCAAAATGCATCGCCGTTGCCACTTTCTGAGCACTATCACCCTTTAGGTTATTCTTCCAATCATAATTCTTGATTCTGTCCCTCAATGAATTTATTGTTTTCGTTGTAAGAAGTCGTCGTGTACAAAATTTCTGTACTGTTCTCGTGTTGCGTTTTTTGATAAGTAAAACTTGGCCCTTATGGTCCGAAATATGATACTCAACCGAAAGAGCTCTTGAAATGTTCAGATCAGACTCCACAAATATGAAGAGTCCACGGAAGAAAGGCGAAATGTCACATTTTTATTAATTTTGAGCTGAACACGGCAACGCGTAGGTCATTAGTAGTATAATTACATCCTGTTCTCAAAAACCCAAAAAACACGAAGCATCACACCTTAAAATTCGTTTGAAAATAACCCCTACAGCGAAGAAACGCGAAATGTCCATGCGTAAAGTCGAGAAAGGCGAAATGTCCACATTATCAACCAGAAGCCGATGCATTCCGACTTGTTCTTTTAAAATCTTTGACTTCCGTGGGATTTATTGCGATGTTTTATTCTCATACGAAACGTATCGCAAAAATTTCAATAATCATTTCAACATCAGTTTCGGTTATCCGCGTTCTGATACTTGCAGTACCGCCTACAACTTCATAGCTGAGAGAAATTAGATCATCCAGAGTAAAACCCAATCCAATCACTTATACGAAATTGGTCTCAAATGTTGGGCAGCTTGTACTTGAAAAAACCACCTTACAAATCAAGACCAATCAGAGAACTGAGAGTATTTGAATGACCATCCTCGTCTTTTGGAGCATGGAGATACCTATAATGGATACTGGAGCTCATCTGTTATCCGCCCACGCATCACAACTTCTGATGAATTGCAGCTTCCAGAGGGACAGTTTATCTTACCACCAAAGATGTACCATGACTCAATCGTTCTCGTCTTTTTATTATGCATTTCTCCTTTTACAGATCCAATAAAAATATCGAAGGAAAAATTCACAGATCTTCTGCATCTCAGCCAATTCTGTACTTCTGAAGAAGCCAGGTCGTTCTACAAAAGCTTAACCTATGAACAACAACAAAGGGAAAAAAAATAATGGCCAAGTCATTATACAACAATATTGTATACTGACTTGGCTACAATCGTTTTTCCAAATTCCATGTTTATATGTCATATAAAGTTGGAACATTTCGCTTTTTTTCCGTGTAATTTTTTTCTTTCTTCCGAATTAAGCTTTTTTTTCTGAAGTGTCAGTTTTTTTTTCATTGATAATCATCAAATAATATACAAAACAATATGAAGAATGATTTAGCAAAAAAGATCCAAACTAATTCATATTTTACTATGCTGGTTGGAGTTTTAAAGTTTAAAATTCGATTTTCTCGAAACAACTTTTGATGGATATTCCACCTTTCTTCCGTGGGCTCTTCATATCTGATCAATGCAGGTAGATGTCTGCGCAGTTATTCGTGAAGGCTCAGCAAGTTAATCAATTGATCCAATCTAGGGATAAACGCTGTTTTATTGTGAACACGTTGATATAGGGTTGCCTGCAAAAAACTTGGACCTAATAGGGGTTGCCGAGGTTTGAAGGTTGGATTCTTGTCGCGCCAGGTAATAATAAAGGACCGAACATCGCAGTCGTATCTGAATGTAAACCAGTGCGAATGCAATTATACGTAGGTATACGTAATACCCACTATGAAGAGAAGAGGTATTACTACTACCCTTCATAGACCATATTGAAAACAGTACGGCATTATCAATGTTACCACCTTTCATTTGGGAAATCTACCTAAGATCAATTCGAAATCTACCAAAAGTCTACCGGATTTTGAATGAAATCTACCAAAAATTTATCGTTTTTTTTATGTGTTTTCCTTATCCATACTGTATAATGCTATTGAGAGATGATTAAAGTGATCTCAACATGATATGAACTGCTCCACATGAGTAAGGAATATTGACTCAAATTGCAAAAAAATATATTTTAAATGAGATTTTGTGATGAAAATTCATATTGATATGTTTTCAAGCTGGAAATTAAATTTAATTTCAGCCTGTGGGTCTGCAATGTATAGAGGGTAGTTAAGAAAAATCGAGTAAAAAACGAAATTATATTCCCAGAAAATTCAAGCATTTTAAGGCTATAAATAAAATGTATGGCCTCCACGGGCATCAATAACAGCTTAACATCTTCGTTGCATACTGCACACGAGGTTGGTGAACATTTCTTGAGGAATTAGTTCCATAAACGGGGCTGAAGCTCTCTCAGATCATTTAAGGTAGTTGAATGATTATCTTATCTTCTTTAGCTCATATCATATGTATGTTCTATGCAATTCAAATGTGATGGGCGCGAAGATATTGGTAAATTTGGAATACCAATCTCCTCGCGCGCATTCCCAACTATGACTGCACGGTGCGGTCAACGACTAAGAAGCAATCGAACCAATTTGATTGCATTAATTGCATCGATTTAGCTTCAAAGTTGGGACCCAAAATATGTAGAAATCTACCTGATTATCATGCATTCACAGGTTGTGCTTACACTGCAGCATTTTATAATAAAGGAAAGGTCAAACCATTCAAAATATTCTCGAAAAATGAGACGTATCAAAGTATTTTTGCATCATTAAATGATGAAGATGATATTTTGAACCATGAAAAAATGAATACTGTTGAAGCGTTCACAGCACAAATGTATGGCATGAAGCACTGTCGACAGTAAACGATGCGAGAATTCGTATTTTCATGAAAAAGTACTGGGCAAAAAAAAAACAGCGAACAATTTTCAAACAAAATTAATAGTTTTGACTCCAACTCTATACCGCCATGGTGGATTTTCCTACAACAAAAAGTTTCACGAACAATATATGTAAATTCCATGAGGCTTAATGCAACAGAATTTGTATATGCAGAGTTAAACCTTATAAATCACGGTTGGTATTTGAATAGTTATTTGAAACCAACTGGTTTTATACGAGATCAAACTCCTTTGAAAATACGAGATATAATTAAAATGGAAAATAATGAGGATGAACCCGATGAGACCGATAAATTTGAGAGTGTCCATTCAAGTTCAGATGATTCAGATATGAAATAAAGGATACTGATCTTTTTTTTGCATTTATATTATTTTTTGTTTTTTTGCTGTTCTGTAATGAAATTTATTAATATAATACAAGATCTTCTGACATTTTTCTTGTTATTGCATTACCCGAATTTTCGGCAGTCCACATTATACCCATAAGTTAATATTATATCATGGTATTGAATACATTGGATTGTTATGTATTCAATTTGGTTTGAAATTCAAATGTCAGTTACTCCAGAATATCGCCGTATTATTCTCAATATAGCCTATGCAAGGTACCTATGTAGTAGGGGTAACTCTTTGAGGAAAAGTACCGAGCATTCGCACTGTCTTACATTCAGATAAGACTGCGATGTTCGGTCCTTTATTATTACCTGGCGCGTCAACAATGCTACCTTCAAACCTCGGCAACCCTTATCAGGTCCAATTTTTTTGCAGGCAACCCTATATCAACGTGTTCACAGTAAAACAGCGCTTATGCTGATATAATTTTTTTTCTATCATCACACCGGTGAAATTATCTCATTTCGACATATCTGTTTGAACCAGGCAACCAGTAGTTCGTCCAGGTAAATAACAGGCAACCCTATATTTGCAGATTCTACATGTTTCATCCTACAAGTCCAGTATGAAATTTTCTTATTATCATGATGTTGCAAAATGTCATGAAAAATCATTTTTGAAAAAATAATTAAAACTACTCTCTCCAGGATTTTTTTAGGCAACCTATTTTTTATATATTATCTAACATCAGAAGTTTATTATGAAATAGGTTCTATTCTATTATCAGCTTGGTGAAGGTCGAGGTAGGTTCGGATCTTGGACTATTATGAAAAGAGGATTCTTGATAAAAATTTCTCTCCCTTTCACGACGCTCCAATCGAAAATATTTCAGCGAAAAGTTGGATTCCATCAATCTTATTCACCTCATGTGTTCGTCGAAAGTCTTCTGGTGCTGGAAGTATAGATTAATTACAATAAAAGGAACCAACGTAATCATGAAATTGCCCATAGCAAATCTCTGTAGTTTCCATTTTTGAACATGATAAATTCATGGGACGGAAGGCAAGAAGGCATATCCAAAATAGGACGTAACCGCGTGAGATAACGAAAAACAGGAGCACACCTTTCTGAGGAGATTGTTGAGGATCCATGCCTTTGAAAGCTCTCGGAGAAACTACGAGCTAAGACATTAATCTGTCCCCTTCGACTGGAACAATGAAATTATGTGAACTGACGTTACCTAGGAATATAAAGGACGTGGTAATTTGCTGCGCTCGTTATCGCGGATCTCTTTGATGAAATCTCTAGCGCCTTTGTGGTCACATACCTATTATGTCGTATTCTGCAGGCTCTTATCCGGTTTGTGAGACGAAAAATATCGAGGAAATGAGGTTTAAGCGTGAATTTGTGCTGAGTAATTGTTAACACCTGGCTGATAATCGTTTTCTGGCCTTTCAGAAGAACGGACGTGAAACGAGATTACCTTTTCTTCAGGAGAGAACCCTGTGAGGATATCTCATAATTATGAAACAAAATACGACCAGCGAGTTTCAACAACCTACATAGAATAAATTTCTTCCTTGTTCAATCACTTTGAATTGGACTCTTCAAAATGGCTAGTTTTAGAGGAGAACAAATGCAATGTAAATTCAATAAATGAAATAAAATAGTTAATAGACCTGTAAACTGTCACAAATCGAAAAAATAAATCTCCGAACTGCGACCGTGAACTGGCGGAGATCCATTCTGAGAGTGAAACCGATGGGCTAGTGCCGTCGCTGAGTAGAGAATAGAAGCATACCGGTTCGGGGTTGTTAAGGTGGGATTCCTAAAGCCTAGGTTTCCTCGGAAGCGGTACCGACAAATTACGACCGGCAATTGACATCATTAAACACTGTACCATACAAAACATCAGCATAGGTTTTTAAGGATGCGTTGACGGTCAGCGCAACGTAATATTTCGGCAAAGTGGCATTACGGCGAGAAGCAGTTCGTCAATGATTGCGATGGTGAAGTATTGTGATCTCGATTGTTTTTATATTAGAAAACCGCTATCGAAAAAACCAAGGCTTTGCACATTTGATTGCAACAATCAAGGAATCTGATTTTCCCCCTGAACGAAAAGCATTTCTATGACGCGCGACGAAGGCGAATCTAGTGAGGTGGCTAGAATCGCGCGGCTGGTCTGCTCTAGTCGTAACAGCCGCGACGACTAGAGCTGTTTTATCGTTATTTGAGGTATTTTTCCTTTAAACAATGATGAACGACGTTCAAGTCATTGAACTAGTGCGTGATTATCCTTGTGTTTCAAATCCCAAACACCCTATATACATACAAAGTATCGCAAATTGCTTGATTTTGGCTTTTTTGCTACCCATCTAGACCAGAAGTACAAAAAACAGTCAAAATCAAGCAAAACTGGTGCAGGGTTTGAAGTAATAGATTCCAGAAGTGATGCTCGTCCTAACTTCATTCCACGTGGTACTCAAAACATGGATTCCCGCGTACATCGTGGTTTTTCGATTTGAGCCGATATTTGGATCTAAATGCATGTCGCCCCATGGGGATCGAATGCGCCCGGATCACACGTTATAACTACTAACCCATTGGTTTAATTCTCAATATGGATCTCTGCTAGTCCATGATCGCAGTTCTGGGATTTATTTTTCCGATTTGTGACAGTTTTCCTGTCAGTTTTTATGGAATGCTACATCTTTCATTACAGTGTGCCAAGCCAAAACTCAAAAATTGTAGAAAAACAAGTTATGAGAAGACATTATTCATAAACAATAATTTCACAAACAAAAATATAATCTGACTAAACTGATGTTTGGTATTATGGAGGAAGATTCGGCAGATGAAAATATTTTCATGGATAATATCAGAATTTCCAGAAGGATATCATGCAGATAATATTGTTTTTTTATAAAAGAATATATTTCGAAAGGTAAAAAACGCTACAACGTTATTTTGGAAATAGAATCGCAAGCGTTTCATTATGTAATTCAGAAACGGCGGTTATATGTTGGATGCAACAATCATGAAATTCGAGAATACATTAGTGTATAACGTTGTTTTAAATGTTGGAGATATTATCATAAAGCAGACAAGTGCACAGTAGATAGATTGGTGTGTCCGATTAGTAATGGAGATCATAAAAGAGAAGACTGTAAGTCAAATGTAAAAGAATGCACAAAATATAAATTTGCGAACGATGTTATGAAAATATGAGGCATTTCATTTAATCAAACAGTATTTGATAAAGATTGTACAACCTTCAAAAAAATTTTGGATCGCACAAAATCAAAAATTGATTATAAATAGCAATTAAATGATAAATCGCGTATGTGTAATATTTTGTGTATGAATATTAGTGGATTAACTACACATATTGAAGAATTCCGTACATTTATGTATAATAGAAAACCAATGATCGTAGGTGTGACCGAGACACAAACTACCGCAAACATTGAGGAAAGCGAGATAGCGATTGCGGGATATATTCATGTTATCTGGAATCTAACAGTCGACATACTGGAGGTTGTATTGTGTATTTGAACGAGATGATTCGCTAAACGGTTGTCCACAAACTGGCCAGTGCATCGAAATATTGGTCACTTTTACTTGAAGTTGAACTTAACAATAAAACTATGATAATTGGAACTGTATATATGTATAGATCCCCCCATGGAGTCATGAATGATTTTTGGAATTTCTTCGATGATTTGATAGATTTGGATATTGTGCATATGAATGATACGATGATTATGGGTGATTTCAACATCGTTTTCCTGGGGCGAAATATAATAGCGGATAAATTTAAGAATAAGATATGCGACCAGGGCTTCAGACAACTTGTAAAAACTCCAACTCGTGTAGTGAGGAGTTCTGCTACTTTCCTTGATTGGATAATATTTAACAACTTTACTCTAGAACAAATAGCGCCGAATTTTCCGATGATTTCAGATCATGAAATAATAGATACACGAGTGGTATACACGAACAATAGATGAAAACTCACTAGGAATTATTATACAAGAATTGATTTGTAAACACTGGGAAACAACATCAACTGATGTAAATGTAGTATATAAAAACTTCATCGGAAATATAAGTTCAACATTGGATCAGATATGCCCTATTCATAAAAAAATCGTAAGGAGAAACCCTGGATTAATATGGAATTGACGAGGTGAGGAACATAGCTAACAAAAAATTTATGTTTACGCAAATAAGAGAGGATTGGCTAGATTATAAGAAAAAAAGAAATAGAGTTACGCATGTTATAAGACAAGAGAAGAAAAAATATTATGGGGAAAGAATTGATCACTCGAAACACAGTAGCAAACAAATGTGGGGAACAATAAAATATATAGTGGGCTGTAATAAAACCAAAATTGCTGTAGAAAAAAAATTAATTTTGACGGTTATACAGGAAAGGTGGAGGAAAATTTCAATGAATATCATGTTGATAGTATCAGAGATTTTGCTGAAATTATAGAATACAAACCATTTTTGAGTGATCATGAAATTAATTTCATACATCAAAGAACTTCGGAAGATTTTGTTTTCACTTAAAAACAGAGGAAGTGCCGATGATTGCTTGAATGTGAAACTGTTAAAGGACTTGTTTGATGTCATAGGGCATCCACTGTTGAACCTGGTAAATTTGGTAATTCCTAATATCCAGTTTCCAAAGGACCTAAAGATCGGTGTTATTGTCCCCATTGCAAAAGTGGTATCTCCAAGGCGTCCTGAAGGCTGCAGACCGATTAATCTTCTGCCAATAACTGAGAAGATCAATGAAATTGTCATCAGGAATCAGCTTCACGATGATATTGAAAAAAATTATTTGCTATATGTGGGGCAGTCTGGTTTTCGAAAAACTCATTCTTGACAGAGTGCCGTCCAACTGGTAACTCTAAAGTGGCGAAAACAAATAAATAGTGGAGGGATTGTTG
This sequence comes from Hippodamia convergens, assembly GCA_038502775.1. Classification (NCBI taxonomy): domain Eukaryota; kingdom Metazoa; phylum Arthropoda; class Insecta; order Coleoptera; family Coccinellidae; genus Hippodamia; species Hippodamia convergens. Next base: position 119,218,423 of record CM076607.1, read on the forward strand.
TCAGTGTATTTATAAATCTGAAAAGGGCGTTTGAAACAATAGAGCGTAATATTGTCATAAGTAAATTGGAAAAGTATGGTATTAAATCGGGAGCACTAAATCTGATAAGGGATTGTTTAAATAAAAGATACCAAATAACCAAAATAAATAATGTTATCTCTGGTGAGATATCGGTTGACAGTGGTGTACCGCAGGGAAGTGTTCTGGTCCCCTTCTTATTCCTAATTTATGTAAATGATCTGCAGGATGTGTTACAGCATTCATGTGTTCATTTATTTGCGGACGATACAGTGCTATCAGTGGCTGGTCAAAAGTATGATATAATAAAGGAAAAACTGAATTCAGGACTTGCAATATTATATGATTGGTTGTGTGCGAATAAGTGGAGATTAAATTTTGATAAAACTAAGTTCTTGGTTCTGGGATCGAAATCCAATTCTTATGAGTTCAGTAGTTGCAACTACAATGTTTATATATCAATTGAACTTGTCAATGAAGTGAAGTATTTAGGCGTCATATAAGATTAGCAATTAACTTTTTATAATTTTCAAATTATTTATGTAAGAAATTTGGAAAGAAAATAGGATTTTTTGGTAGAATTGCATCTCTCCATGTGGGCTCGACTCTTGGTGTGAAATTGTATAGTTCAACCCCATTTTGTCTCTTTGTTGTTGAATTGTACAGAGGAACATAGAGGGGGATTGCAGGTCCTTCAGAACAGATGCATGAGGATAATTTTGTTGTGTGATAGATACACTCCCATTAAATGCATGCTGGATGCTTCTAGATGGCTGACGATAGAGGAGTATATTAAAAAAGCAAATTTGTCCCTTATTTACAAAATGGTCAATGGGGGTGTTCCAGCTTACCTCACCGAGATGCTGACGACAAGGTATCAAATGCACTCCCTATCATTAAGAACAAAGAACAATTTTGATATCGAATTCACCACCAGATTCCTGAACGGTTCTTTGTTGTATGACGGTGTTTTAATGTTCAATGCACTCTCTGACGAAATAAAAAGATCGACAAGTATTCGCGGTTTTGACAAAAGTGTTTGTGAATATCTCAGAAATAAAAGATAAATAAATTTTGTAATATAAATAGTACCCCCACTAGGTCGGCACCTTGACGTTGGTGTGGGGGCTTTGTAAACTGTGAGGACCCTTGGAGCGATGTCGACGGAACACAGTTCCGGCAGGGTCACCCATGTCGATAAGGTCCAAGCTTGAGCAGTGAAAACCAAGTCCGACCCCCAATCTACGGTGGAAGATATCGTGCCAATGGATGAATGGCACCTGGGTCATGGTGTCTCGAACGATTCCCTGGGGAAACCGGGTCGCATAATCCTGTATCAGACCTTCCCTCGAAGCTCTGCTGGGGGCGACCGTTTATATCTTCGTTACTCGTGGGAACTATATGGAGACCCAAACAAATTTAAGAAAAACCGACATCGTGGGCACCTCCACTGGAGGGGCTTGCGTGGAAAAGCCAAGTGGGACGGCGAAGGGGGACTCTTCAGCGCAAGAGGGGGCCTCATCAAGCGCGGCTCAGAATAAGCGCAACCGCACGGACGTGCAAAAAAGAAGGGCGAGAAGGGTTCGCGCGGACTTAGCCTGTCAAGTGTCAAGTGCCAGGACAGTCTGCTGATGGGACCTCTCCCCTTCTACGGCCAGGGGGCACAAAAAGAATCGTCTCCGAGTCTTACACTCCACCCTCCTGCGAGCGACCAGCAAAAAGGGTTAATAACCTTTCGAGCCGGCCCTCGTATAGAGAGGCAGCGAGTTTGCCCCTTAAGGTGGCCCTCGTTCCTGAGGGCTGGCCAGAGAGGGTGCTCTCGGAGGAGGACTTACTCGCCGTGGAGAAGGCAGTGACCATTGCGATGGATAAAATCCAGAGCGGACAGCCTGCGCCGAGATTCGACGGTGTGGAGATTAACCACCAGGGGGCTTTGGTAGTTCTATGTGTGGAAAGCTTCAGCAGAGACTGGTTGCAAGATAACCTGCCGAAGCTGAAAACATCTAAGGGACTTCTTCTCAAAATGATTGGGATGAAGGACTTAGAAAGACTCACGAGGGTAAGTCTGTGGGTCAGGGGCCATCAGCGCTACTCTCCATTAGGTCTTATCCTGAAGAGATAAGAGCAGCAAACTCCGGCCCTCAAAACTAGGAGCTGGAAGGTCTATAACCGGGTTGACAAGTCCGACGTGACTCAGATCATCCTCGGGGTAGACAAAGCTTCTCTCGAAGTCTTGAAAAAATAAAATTTTCAAGTGAATACGGGATGCGGAAGGCCACATTTAGAGTGGTCCAGGGTTCTGGACATAATTCAGACGCTCCACCCTCCTCGACCGAGCAGGATGCTCCGGCAGCGGGGCCCAGCGCAGAGGAGAAGGGCGTCCGAAAAGAGGAGGACCATTCCTTCAACCCGACTGAAAAGTTGGAGGATGAGATGGAGGTGGAGCCTTCCAGGGCTCCCGCTGCAACCGTGCCTCTCGCTTCCCTACTGGGACCCAAAAGTTCCGATGGGGGTGAATGTGCTGGATTAGGTGGGGGACCAGGGCAGAGCTCCGCACCATCTATCGTATCGGCAGGCACCTTTTTAACAAGGCAATGAGATCTGGTCTTGAAAATGACTGGGATGACTATAAATCGGCCCTGCGGAGATACAAAGGACTAATGAGGAAGTCCAAACGTGAATCCTGGAGGAGCTTCTGCAGCGACATAGAGGGTGCTCCTGAAGCCAACCGGCTAAGGAAGATACTCTCTGCTGGTGGCCCCCCCAAGGATCGACTATCTGAACCTTCCAACTGGGCAAAGAACCTGCTCGGAGGAAGAAAGTCTAAGACATCTCTTAGAGGCTCACTTCCCTGGCTTCACAGAGAATGGCTTCCCGCAGAGTCGTATAGCTTTCTCGAATTCGTTGGGCTATCAACAGATTCGACCCTTACAAGGCTGCTGGGGAGGACGGTATAGTTCCAGCACTTCTTATTAGGGGGCTGGAGGTGCTGTCTTCTCCGGTGCTCCACATACTTCGAGCTAGTTTAGCCTTAGGATACGTTCCACTTTCCTGGAGGAAAGTAAGGGTTGTTTTTATACCTAAACCGGGGAAACCCACGCACACAAAAGCGAATGACTTCCGACCAATCAGCCTCTCCTCCTTCTTAGTCAAGACGTTGGAGAGGGTAGTCGAAAGATATATAAGGGATGGGGCATTAGTGACCTGCCCAATACATCCCTCCCAGCATGCATATCAGCAGGGAAAATCTGTAGATTCTGCTCTACATTCGGTTGTCACCTGTATTGAGGGCGGACTACATTATAAAGAATGGACACTAGGTGTATTTCTAGACATTGAGGGTGCATTCAACAACACTGCGTTTGATGCGATGCGTTCGGCGTTGACCAAACATGGTGTCCCACCGGTTCTCTGTCGCTGGGCGGGGTCTATGCTTGCGGCTCGCAGCATTGTTGCTCGGCTGGGCGGCTCGACTATTGGGGGCGCACCGGGCAGGGGTGTCCGCAGGGTGGTGTTTTATCACCTCTGCTGTGGAACCTTGTCATGGACGGGCTCCTGGTTGAGTTGACTAGGGCAGGGTGCAATGCTGTGGCCTATGCGGATGACCTTGTCCTGCTGATCAGGGGAAAAGTAATCAGCACCATTACTGATCTGATGCAGAATGCTCTGCGTGTGGTAGAACGGTGGTGCTTAGAGAACGAACTCTCGGTAAATCCTGGAAAGACAGAGATGGCTCTGTTTTCTTGGAGAAGAGTACCGGCCAACATCAGACTGCCAAATCTGTTTGGTGTAGGGCTGACTCTATCGGAACAGGTTCGATATCTAGGTGTGATTTTGGACCGCAAACTACTGTGGAACAAACATATCGAGACACAAACAAGAAAGGCCAATGTAATACTCTGGCCTACTCGGAGAGTAGTGGGAAGAGGATGGGGCTTCAAGCCCCATGTTATGCACTAGTTGTTTACCATGGTGGTGAGGCCTCTTCTAACCTATGCAGCGCTCGTGTGGTGGACTTCAACAGGGAAGACCTGCAACCGAGCCATCATGACAAAATGTCAGAGAAAAGCCTGTTTGGGTATAACAGGCGCCCTGAGATTTACCCCCACGGCAGCAATGGAGTGTTTGCTGGGTCTTCCGCCTGTGCACCTCGCTGTCAGGGTGGTAGCTATGAAGACAGCTCTTAGACTCTGGGAACAGGGACAATGGCACAATGATGGGATGTTCAGGGGGTATGCGGGAGCTTTCAAATTGGTCTATAGAAGGGACCGCGCGCTAACTAGCTTCTGTTTCCACGAACCCTACCGGGTGATTGTCCCTGATAGGGACCACTGGTCTGATACAAACAGGTTACTTAAACCTGAAGGCCCTACATGGTTCACCGACAGCTCCGTAAGATCTACGGGGACTAGTGCTGGGATCGTGGAACCTCGCTTCGAGCGGTCCATCCCCCTAGGAAAGGACTGCTCGATAATGAAGGCGAAATTGTATGCAATTCTTGTCTGCACACTGGAGAATATACACAGAGGCTACTCTGGTAAACACATATACATATGTTGTGACATCCAGCATATAGAATCTGAGTAACCTTATTTGGATCATCAAATTGACTCAGAAATTTCTTAATACTAGTCAATTTGCTCTTGACTGATCCTCTCTTCCTGATAAGATTTTTAATCATATCGGAATTCATCTTAATTAATCCAACAAGCAAACAGAACAGGGATAATAAGGAAGGATAAGGACTTTAAGGAACTCACCAAGTTTTGCCAACCAGTACCTGCAATGATTCTTCACTTTCAAAGGAATTCTGCTCCAAACGCTGCTCGTATCACTCGTCTGTTACGCCACTGGGTAACCGCCGTGATCAGGTAGATAGACGCCTTCCACAGGTGTTCAGCGCGCCGACTCCTTCTTAATCCAAATTCAAGTGCACAGGTAGCTCCAACTAATAGTACCTAGTCTCGTTCCAACTTCCAACTGCTTCCAATCGAATTTCCAATTTCCAGCAAATACTTCGATTTCACTAACGCCGTTTACTAACAATATGGCGTATCTTCGGTTTCCAATATTTGTATCAATCCGGCTCGTTTGGACCAAATTTATGTTGGGTATTTAACCAGTTACCCACGAATTTTTGTACTTAATATACCAATAAAACCATTAACCAATAATTGTGATTTGTTTATTTTCACCAAAGTCAATATAACCAATTGAGAACAACCAATATCTGAGTCAGCTGGAATTCTTGCCAATTTTTCTTCTCCACCTTCACTGCAAAACCCGATGGTCCACTGCCAGTTCTCTGCTGTCCCAGAAGCGTCGAGTCATTGGAGAACATCACTGTTGCCGACTACATGGTGAAGGAGATTCTTCTGGGATTAAACGTTCATTCTGCCCCGGATCCGGAAGGTCACTTGCCAGCCTCACTTGAAGCTTGTTTAGCCTCTCAAAGTGGACCATTGTTTAATATTATGAATCGTGTGATGTTTACTGTCTGTCGATAGTTACACCGATATTTAAGAAAAGAGATAAACTGATCGCTGTAAATTATAGACCCATAAATCTCACTTTGATCGTAGTAAGGGTACTCGAGGGGATAATATTCAAACAGTGGCTCCAGTTCGCATTGCAGAACTTCCAGCAAAGCAGCATGAATTCGTTCCAAGAAGATCGATTTTTACCAATCTTTTTTCATGGCTGAATGATTGGACTAGGATACAGATATACTCTATCTGGACTTCGCAAGAGCATTCGACCGAGACTTCTTCATAAGTAGAAACATTTTGGCATTCGATGATTTCTACTTGGGTTCATCGAATCGTTCCTGTCGGGTCATTTCTTTTCAGTAAAGGCCAGAAACATGACATCCCCCTTGAAGCCTGTGCTGAGTGGTTTACCACACGGATCGGTTCTCGGTCCCCTCCACCTCATTCTTTATGCGTCTGATCTACCACTTGTGTTGAGCGCTTTCACCGCATCTTATGCAGTTGATGTATAACTGTACAACAGGTCGGACTGTGTTGGTGAGGTGGTGCTCTGATTAGTTGCTACCTTTGAATGTATCCAAGTGTCGTGTCCTGTATCTGGGCAACAATGATCACGATCTTACATTATTGTTGGTAATGAAACTAAGCAGTACTGATGACGAGTAACAACTCAGAAACTAGTCATTGCTACGTTGGTTCGATGACACCATATTCCTGCAGTTTACTTCATGATCTAGATTTTCACTAGTCCATATTATTAATTTATTGATGGTGTTGCTTTGGATGGCTGTATGAGCCATGTCGATCCAGCTGTTTTGTGAACAGTGAACTGTCTTGGGGTCTTCACATTTCAAATATTTGCAATAAAGCAAAACAACGGCTGTATATGATCCAGCAGTGTTTTAAAGGTAGCCATCCAGATGCGGTTGCTGCACTATACAAGATATATGTACATCCGCCAAATTCTGGACAGGGCTCGACCTGTTTTGCATCCTCGGCTTCAGCGGGATGCTCAGAGGCTCGAGTCTCTACAGCGGCGGGTCTCACGCTTGCCATATGGAGTGCGAAGCGAAGACTCACCGGTTGGTGAGAATTCCTTGGATACCATGTGCCTCGAAACATTAGCAGATCGGGAGCTTCGCAGAGCCATAAGTGTGACATTTCGTGCATTAAGGGAAATTTTCGGCTCCGATCTGTCTCATCACATCGAGGTGAACACCATTCATCTCGAGGGGCATGACTTGAAACTTGTGAGGGGAAATTCTATTCGAAAACCCGACAACCTTTTCCTTACAATCGAGTGGATGCTTGTTGGAATAAGGTTACACCTCATATTGTTGGAGCACAGTCAGTCAACGTCTTCAAGAATCGGTTTGAAATCTAGAGGACAAGCGTTTCTCAGTAGTTTTTTCATATATTGAAAAGTTTTTTTCTTTGCTCGTAATTTTTCTCTCATAAAAATTTTAATTATATTTCTTTAAGAGATTTATATTCACTCCTGTTCTCAACTCTGTATCTGTTATAATAACAATTGTTCGGTCGCATTAAGGCGATAAGAAGTTGGTAAAGTTCGTTATGTGCAATAGCGTAGGAACTGCATAAAACGGCGTACCCCGCGCACATAAGACGAAGACAGAAAACGACGCTCTTCAAGGGCTTGGCGTGCCCAAGCGCGGGGGAAAAAGTGGTAAAATTGTACAAGTAGTCTGTAAGTAACGTTAAGACGAATGTGATTTGAGTCAATGTAGAGAAATATTGGTTGTTCTCAATTGGTTATATTGACTTTGGTGAAAATAAACAAATCACAATTATTGGTTAATGGTTTTATTGGTATATTAAGTACAAAAATTCGTGGGTAACTGGTTAAATACCCAACATAAATTTGGTCCAAACGAGCCGGATTGATACAAATATTGGAAACCGAAGATACGCCATATTGTTAGTAAACGGCGTTAGTGAAATCGAAGTATTTGCTGGAAATTGGAAATTCGATTGGAAGCAGTTGGAAGTTGGAACGAGACTAGGTGCTATTAGTTGGAGCTACCTGTGCACTTGAATTTGGATTAAGAAGGAGTCGGCGCGCTGAACACCTGTGGAAGGCGTCTATCTACCTGATCACGGCGGTTACCCAGTGGCGTAACAGACGAGTGATACGAGCAGCGTTTGGAGCAGAATTCCTTTGAAAGTGAAGAATCATTGCAGGTACTGGTTGGCAAAACTTGGTGAGTTCCTTAAAGTCCTTATCCTTCCTTATTATCCCTGTTCTGTTTGCTTGTTGGATTAATTAAGATGAATTCCGATATGATTAAAAATCTTATCAGGAAGAGAGGATCAGTCAAGAGCAAATTGACTAGTATTAAGAAATTTCTGAGTCAATTTGATGATCCAAATAAGGTTACTCAGATTCTATATGTGGAATTGAATACTAGACGTATTGCTTGTGAAAATCTCTTGGGCGAATTTGACGAGATAAATGGCCAATTAGAAGAATTAAGTGGGGATGACGAATATGAGGGTGTTCTTTCAGAAAGAACAAACTTTGAAAATGAATATTTTAGTGTTCTGTCAAAAGCTAATGTTTTGATAAAACAATTTAGTAGTGAATTCGAAACGGCGACAGTTGAAGATATTACAAGTGTGGATGGTTCCTCATGTTCTGCGTTGGCTCCCCATTCGAGGCCAGAATTGCCAGCTATTCCTTTACCATCCTTTTCAGGCAAAGTGGAAAATTGGTTGGAATTTAAAGACATGTTTGAATCATTGGTTCATTAAAATAATGTCATTTCAAATGTGGAAAAATTCCATTACCTGAAAAGAGCGGTACAGGGAGATGCTTTAAAGTTGATTCAGTCGAGAAAAGTCACTTCTGAAAATTATGAAATTAGTTGGCAGTTATTGTGTAACAGATATGATGATATGCCAATGTTGGTGGAATATCATTTGGACAATTTAATAGGCATTGGTGATGTTCATAAAGAATCTGCAACAGATTTGATGAATATGTTAGATACTTTAACAGATGTTTTTTTTCATTTGGAAAAATTAGATGTATATATTAGTTCTTGGGATCCTCTTATTATACATTTGTTGGTTAAGAAATTGGATCAAGCTTCATTTTTGAAATGGGAGGAGGCTAGACCTAAGAAACAGTTGGCAAGCCTTGAACAGTTCAAACGGTTTCTTGATAAGAGAATAGACATGTTAAAGAATATCGAGAGAAAACGAAAAATGGACGGTAAAAATATTAGTAAGAATGATTACAAATTTAGTGGTCGGAAACCTCATAGAAGTTTTGTTTCAATTGAAGAAAGCGTATGTTGTTCTGTTTGTAAATCGAATCATAATATAAGTCAATGCCAAAAATATTTGAAAATGAAAACTTATAGTAGATACGAATTAGCTAAGAAATTGAAACTCTGTTTGAACTGTCTCAAGGTGAATCATATAAGTGCAAATTGCGATTCTTCAGGATGTGCTAAGTGTGGTAAAAAGCATTATGAACTGTTGCATTATGAACCAAAACCCGACGGTAACTCTAAAAATCATGTCGATACTCCAAAATTGAATGAGCATGGTGGGGGTGCAGAGTCGACTCAAGGTCCTTCCACAGAGGTGAAATCCGTTTTCTTGAATGACGGTGAGGAGATATCAGGTGAAGTCTTGTTGTCCACTGCTTTGGTTCGGATTCGAGGTGCTGATGGAAGGTGGCACAACTGTAGGGCACTCCTGGATAGTGGATCGCAGCCAAATTTAATTCTCACTTCGTTGGTTGATAAGTTGAGGTTGAACAAACAGGCTGTGGAAGTTTCAGTTGTTGGTATTGGAAGTAAATCGACAAAAGTAGGTGAGAGATGTCAGGTGAATTTACTTTCAAATATTACAAATTATAGGACCAGTTTGTCATGTTTGGTGGTGGACAGTATTGGAGGTGTAACCCCTAGTGGGAATTTAGCTATTGGTCATTTGAAAATTCCCAAAACTTTACAGTTGGCAGATCCAAACTTCAATCAACCACGAAAAATTGATTTATTACTTGGTTCTGGATTGTTCTATAATTTGTTATGTATTGAGCAGATCAAACTAGGATCGACTCAGCCAACGTTACAGGAAACTAAATTGGGATGGTTGGTCACTGGTCCGTTGGTATCGTTGGAAGCTAAGAGACTGACAAGTCTACATGTTGGTTTGGATGATTTACAGGGTGACCTTGTAAGATTTTGGGAAATAGAGGAACTTCCTAATGAAAACAAATATGCCTCCATTGAAGAAGAGGAATGTGAAAGAATATTTCAGGAAACAGCATTCCGAGGGTCAGATGGAAAATTTGTTGTAGAAATTCCATTAAAAGACTCGGTGGTGAAATTAGGAGAGTCTCGTCGGTTAGCTATCAAGAGGTTTTTCAATTTGGAGAAAAAGTTGGAAAGAAACCCTCTGATGGGAAAAATGTATAGAGAGTTCATGTTGGCACAGGCTTCATATTATTCGCCTCATCATGGGGTACTAAATGAAAATAGTCAGGCGTCTAAAATCATCCTGAGGGATTTCTATGTTGATGACTCGCTGACAGGAGGAAGTTCACCAAAAGATCTTGTGGACATTTGTCACAAGGTAACTGACATTCTGAAGTCAGGTGGTATGGTTCTTCGAAAATGTGTCTCGAATAATGATTTTGTTCGGAATCAGTTGAATGGTGTTGGTGAAGAACCAGAACAAAAGGATTTTGGTGAAAGACACACAAACAAGACCTTAGGTTTATGGTGGCGTTTCAAAGATGACACACTGAGGTATTGTGTTGAATTTTCGTCTGACCATCAAAAGGCTACCAAGCGAAGTATTCTGTCAGAAGTGTCGAAGATTTTCGATCCCATGGGTTTGGTACGCCCGTCAGTCGTAATGGCAAAGATTCTCATTCAAAAATTATGGCAGGAAAATGTTGGTTAGGATGATAAATTACCTGAAACTTTGGAAACAGAATGGCTTCGACTTAAAGGTGCAATGTCCATGTTGAAGGATCTTAGTGTATCGAGAAAGGTTGTAGGTCATCAGGGTTCAGGAATTGAATTGCATGGATTCTGTGATGCCTCGATGCAAGCATATGGAGCTTGTGTTTATGTGAGGAGCTTACTGGCAGATGGTAATGTAGGATTTTATTCAGTTGGCATTGTTGTGACCCGTAATTTTAATAAGTTGTTGTTCTTGTACACCACTATTGGCCAATCGACTTACCGCGGTCGATCTCTTGGAATTATTAGTAATTTTTATATCTTTGTATGCCAATCGCTTCGGCAGAGGATCTTGTCCAATTTTGAATCGTATTTCTTCCAATGGGCATATTGCCATATCAGTGATCATTTTCGGATTTCCATTGACGATTTGGTCTGAGGAATAACTTGTTTGTTTAAATATTTGGGCCCCTTTTTGACATCAATTTTTTTAATAATCGGACAGGAGGAACGTTTATGTCCTTGTTTTCTATTAGAAACTTACTTCCAGTACACATTCTTGAATCACCCAGGCAAGTCTTGCTGAATACAGGGTTATATTCAACTCGATTTGTTACAGAACCGTCGTTATTTGATTCGATACAAAAAAATTCAGTAGAGCAAGCAGCAGCTTCTTCACCTCGCCAAGCTAATTCTACCACGGCTATGTGATAGAATTTCCGTTGCAGACCTTCAGGAGTATTTTAATTCCATAAATTTACAAGTTATTTCTACAGAACCTGATTGCAGTTTTCGTCGTATAAAATCGCGAGCAGCTCACGCTTGTTGAAATACAACACTTTTGAATGGGTAGATAATAACTTTCATTTCTTTATAATATTTTTCTTGTAGCAGCTTACTTGTTTAATTCCACATGGTTTTTACGGTGATTTCTTTGAATTCTGACCCATCTTTCTCTCATGTCCTTCAAAATTAACGCCAATTCTTCCGCCGGCCGATTTCCATCTAATTCATTCATTTCTATTTTCACAAAAATTCATAACTTCTTGCTGTAAGTGCTGTTTTCTGGTATATTTGATTCGATAATTTTGTTAGTTTTCTCGTCAACCAAATCGTGACATTTCAAAATCGAAATAAATCAACATGTGTCCATAGCAACGTTGAAAATAGTCCATGGTGTGTTTTCAGTGTAATGTTGACATGATTGGGCGAAATTGTTCATATGATACAAAATGAGGAAATTTGATTGGTTCATGGAACTGTCTAAAAATGTTCGTAACTATCACACGTACCTACTGCCAAAATCCGATATAAAATTAACTAGGATATAAAATAAGAAAAAGATAATTCTTTGCCTTTACAGATGCCACATCGAGAACATTTTTGAAACATAGATGAATTCAAAATAGTAATCATCGATATAATAATAATAATAATAATAATTTATTCACCAAAAGAACTTCCTAGAATATAAATAGAAAAAACAGAGTAATATAAATATAATGTGAACAAATATATTGAATCACAGAAGCTCCAGCTCAAGAAAGCTTTCGCTTGTACGTGATTTCATATCTAAAATATTCCCTGATGATGAGCGAACAGAACAAACATTTTTTTCTTTCTTTTTTAATCTGAAAATTCAAAGTCTCCCAATTTAACATATTCTTATTCCTTTTTATCGATTCATTCATTTTTTTTTTTCTTTTTCATTCATCTATATTAAAACTTCTGATTAATGAAGTCGTGTAGTCTTCTTCGTCCGTAGCAGAGAATCCATTTCTTGCACATATTTCTGAACGAATTGACATTGTTTACCCTCAAGATGTTAGTAGAAAGCTGATTATAGAGTTTCGGGGCGAGATAGCTACAATGTCGCTGTCCAATAGTTTTTTCACGTCTAGGTACCGTCAAGGAGCCCAGCCTCGTTCTGGTGTTGTGAAAGTTTACAATAGGCGCAAAAATAATTCTACATTTCTTTATATTGACCAGCATATTCAAACAGAATAGTTGCCTCACATCAAGTATCCCGGGTTCTTCATGCAGCACATCGTTAGAGCAGGTAAGTGATTTATTATAGATAACCCGTAAAATCCATCTTTGAATAATGTTCAATTCCTCCAGGTGACAATCATTGACACCCCCCCCAACTGACAATTCCATACGTCAGCTGGGACTGGACTAACGCAAAGTACAGCAGCTTGAGGTGTTTCAAATCAAGGTATTCTTTCAAATATTTCATCTTATATAGAACACCTCTCAATTTATTAACTAAATTTTTTATTTGTAGGTCCCACTTCATATGTCGGTCAATTATCACACCTCAATACTTGACTGATTCCGCCTCCAGGATATAAGAATCAGTTCCGGTTGTTAAAGCCCCCATGGACGGCAATCTATTGGAGTATGAGCAAAAGGGTAAATATCTCGTCTTTTCTAGGTTTAGGGTAAGCATGTTATAACTAAACCAATCCTTCAGAATCCTTATGTCGGCCTCAGTTTCTGATTTTAAACTTTCCCACGAGCCAGACCTACAAAGCAGAGCAATATCGTCCGCAAAAGCAACAATCTTGCCCCCGATTTTGAGACTCAACAAGCTGTTGATATATAGCGTGAACAAAAGTGGTCCAAGCACAGTACCCTGTGGAACCCCGTAGGTCACACATACAGGTTCACTTATCTCACCATCGACGTTAACCCTCTGTTCTCGATCAGCTAAATAACTCCTTAGTATGTCATATACTTTCCCTCTAAAACCATAGTTGTACAACTTCCTTAGAAGTTTCTCATGAGACACTGTGTCAAAGGCTTTAGAGAGATCAAAGAAGACGCATAACGATGGATCACATTTGTCTAGTGAACTGTAAATGTGAGATGTAAGGTGATACAGTGCGTCCTCCGTTGATTTCTTTTCCATGAATCCAAATTGGCACCGTGAAATTATCTCACATCTGAGACAAAAATCTGTTATTCTTTGTTTTAGTATTTTTTCCATGATTTTTGCGACATTAGATACCAAAGATATTGGTCTATAGTTCTTCATTTCCAATTTATTTCCACTCTTGAACAAAGGCTTTACAATTCCAATCTTCAATCTCTTCGGGAAGTATCCTTCAGCAAAACAGCAATTTATCAAGTGGGTTAAAGGGATCTTCACCTCATCAGATATCTTCCTCGAAGTTTCTGATCTTATGCCATCATGTCCGGGAGTCTTTTTTAGTCCTAGCTGCATTATTGTCTTATGCACTTCTTCGGGGTCTGTCGGCAGGAGACATATAGAGCTCTGCACATTCATATCATTTTCTCTATAGTTCTCTGGGATTGTAATTTTTTCTGCGTACTTCTGACCAAGTGAGCTATAGTATATATTGAAATTTTCTGAAATTTCTCTTTTAGAATCCAATAATGTACCTTGCATGGATCTGATTTGATTAATTTTGGTTTCAGGCTTGGGACGATTACATAGATAGTCCACACATCCCCAGAGAGCCTTGGACTGGTTTACATTATCTTTTATCAACTTATGAGCATATGTTTTTTTAGCGACATTAATTAATTTGGTCAATTTGTTCTTATATGCCACATATTCCGATCTCAAGAGTGAATTTCCGGGATCCCTCTGTACGGCTTTATACAAATCGTGTTTTGTATTAATTGATGTGAGAAGTGCATTAGTGATCCATTTTTTTCTCTTAGTAGTATGTTTTTTCAATCTAACCTTTTTTGTATTTTTTTTTATATATTTATTTACTTTCTCAATAAAATCATCAGTCTTATCGTCTATACTTTGTATGCAATAAAATTTTTCCCATCTCTCCATACTCAGTGCAGTCTTAAGTGCTGAATAATCGATGTAATGCCTATACCTATCATCCATTTTTGACGAACTTGCTGACTTTCTACTCAAATTCACCGTCAATGCTATAGGATAGTGATCGGTGATGGAGTAATGGAAAATATATGACTGAATCTTTCTATGCATCTTCGTTCTTACGTAAAAATGATCAATACAAGTTTGGCTCCGAGGTCGAGTGCACTCATTGATATAGGACTCATAACCAGACGCGCTCAAAATGTTTTTATATTCCTCACAGTAATCAGAATTTGAAAATAAATCTATATTTATATCTCCCGTTATAACATGCATGCCATTTCCTTTTACGTCTTTAATATATTGTCGTAGGTCTATATTGAACTTTTTCGGACAAATATTTGGGGATCTGTAGATAGCCGAAAGGGTAATTGGTTGTGATTCTATCTCCGCTGAGACTTCCAACATCTTAATGTTTCCTAGTTTTCTCACTTCATGGGTGAAATGGATATTTTCCCTAATGTACACTATGACTCCATCATTCTTATTTAATACGCTTTCATTATATAACGTGGTAAAACCATCAATTTTCAGTACATGCAAATCATAGACGAGATATGTCTCAGAAAGAACAATGATCTGGAATTCCAGCGAGACTCTATCCAAGAACAAGATCAATTCATCCATATTCCTTATTACACTCCTGATATTCAAATGTAAGATGTTAAGTTGTGTTTGCTGTTGTGGCGTAAAGTTAGTTATATCAGGTATTATGTTTGCCAAAATTGGTTCATTATGGTATTGTCGTATGAACGGATCCATTCCAGCAGAGAAATATCCCAAAGGATATCAGACTATAGTATAAGTAAGCTTTATGTAAATATGTATGTGGGATTTATTTGTTTTCAGTTTTTGTTTTGTTGTTTTTTTTTTATTTTTTTAATTGTTTTTTTTTTTCCTTTTTTTTTATTCGACAATGGCAAAAACAAATAAGGTGAAATTAAGGTGATCTCCGCCAATTACTTCAAGTGATCTTTTTGAAAATTCGACCGAAGTCGTGTATTCTTTCCGATAGTTTTCTTGAGAGCTTTATCAGTTATTGGTTTCTTTTCGGTAATTTGTTTATTCGATGTACCAGCTACCGGTGTATTACTCAGTGAAGAAACCTCCGAAATTTTTTCCTCCGCTACAGTATGGTAAGCTTGAGTCTGTTCTCCGATGTTTTCCGATGGCACTATAAGGTCCTGTGTCGGTGTCGCGGGAGTACTGCTGGGTTTAGTGCTCGGTTTAGTGTTATTCTTTCGGATCTCCTGCAGTTCGCCGATAGAAAACTGCTCATTATTAACAATCAATTTACCGCTTTTGATGTAACAATTATTCCCCTTCTCCCTTTCCTCAATCAAAAATGTTTTCAGTACGCGATGTTCGGCACGTTGATTCTCCGTTAGATCGCTTGCAATAGCGATGCCAGTGCCCTTAAGTTTCCTACTGTTTTTAATAACTTCAACCTTCTTAAGATACGAAACGAACTCAATCTTTACCGGTCGGTTGGATCTCCTACCCAAACAGTAGAAATCGTCTATATCCTTACCGCCAATCTCAATCCCCAGCAGCCTATTGAGTTCAGAACAAACGAAATTTAGATTGATATCCTCATCCGACGCGGTCCACCCAAAAACAACGATATTATTTTTCCTAGACTTCCTTTCGAATTCTTCAACTTTTTGTTTTAGGAGTTCGTTCTCCGTTTCATGCTGTCAAAATCGGAATTTCAAGTCTTCAAGTTCTAATAATACTTTAGATTCAGAAGCTTGAATACTATTTTTCATCTCGATTTTAACGTTATCTATCTTCTCCAGTATGTCTTGAACCACTTTTTCATTCATAGTTATGCCCCAACAAATAGAAGGAAATCTTCACTTCCTTGGGCCCGTAAGGAAGACTCAAGACAGACAAGGTAGGCCACGGAATAAGAGGAACCTGGGAACCCGGATTGAAATAACAGGTCGACTTATTGGATCTTCCCTCTGTGAATGAATCACGTGAAAAATGTGTAGGTACAATCGTACAATCGAAATCCAGCTGTGAAGCGTACGCTGCTCGGTGATATCCACGAAAAAAGAAGCGATATCAAATGTATACAAACAGCGATTTCTCAACGAAACTAACTCTCAACTTATCTCAAACACATACCTGCGTAGGCAATTATCTCAAAACCTTCATACCTCCAAACTCAAACCAGAATACGACCAATCATTCACCGTAATTTCGTAATTGAAACGGAGCGCTAAACAATACGTGTTCACTCATCAACTCATCAACAACAACATGAATGAATACCATTTTCAATTCCCAGGCTCAGAGATCTTTTCTCATGAGGTTGGAGAAATGATATTAGATTTTGTCACTGAGATGAGAGATATACCGGTTTCGGCCTTGTTGGGCCTCATCAGTATCCCGTACATCTCAGGACAAAATCTTCATAAAAAACTTCGAAATTTGAAGCAATTGGTTGTGAAGTAATGAGTAAAATATTACAAAGTACTGCGTCAAAATGAAGTTTCACATCTCCAATCAAATGCAAAAAAAGAAATCTGTACTTCCTCTTTCACTGAATGAGATTTTAGCAGTGGCTCTATTCAGAGCCCGCTTGGTAGTTTCTCAAAGTGATGGAAAACGCCCAATTCTTTTTGTGACTGTGAAGCCAGATGTTTTTAAGAAAAAGAAAATTCTTTGCCTTTACGGAGGCCACATCGAGAACATTTTTGAAACATAGATGAATTCAAAATAGTAATAATCGAAATGAATACCATTTTCAATTCCCAGGCTCAGAGATCTTTTATCATGAAGTTGGAGAAATGATATTAGATTTTGTCACTGAGATGAGAGATATACCGGTTTCGGCCTTGTTGGGCCTCATCAGTATCACCTTAGTACTTTGTAATATTTTACTCATTACTTCACAACCAATTGCTTCAAATTTCGAAGTTTTTTATGAAGATTTTGTACTGAGATGTACGGGATACTGATGAGGCCCAACAAGGCCGAAACCGGTATATCTCTCATCTCAGTGACAAAATCTAATATCATTTCTCCAACCTCATGATAAAAGATCTCTGAGCCTGGAAATTGAAAATGGTATTCATTTCGATGATTACTATTTTGAATTCATCTATGTTTCAAATAGGAGATAAAATATTCTATGAATTTTTCATTGAATTTCAAGAGTATCGCACAAAACTTGACTGAAATGGAGGAAATATTGTCTGTTGCAGAAGGCAATTCCTTCGCCGCTAGTTTTCAAATTTCGCATTCGCGGTATAATAGCACCCCGGTCTGCAACTTGTTTCAGAACACACTAATTCATGGTAACCGCATCTAGGCAAGATCTCCATTGATCACTGAATTCCATTATGATTATAATTTTAAATTGGATCCCCAAATCTTCATGAATTTCAAGCCCTTAGGAAATATTAGAATATA
Source organism: Hippodamia convergens (assembly GCA_038502775.1). Taxonomy (NCBI): domain Eukaryota; kingdom Metazoa; phylum Arthropoda; class Insecta; order Coleoptera; family Coccinellidae; genus Hippodamia; species Hippodamia convergens. The sequence continues at coordinate 119,236,164 of CM076607.1, forward strand.
TTTATTTATAAAGTCACATTACCATTCAAAAATGTTACCGGTGTGGCCTCCGTACAGGCAGAGAATTTTTGTTTTACGATTAATTCTTTTTTTTTATAATAATAATATTTTATTTGTGTATTCAATTATAGTGACGGCATTGGCTTTCGTCTCTTTTATCCTTAAAAACTTCATAGGTCAACTTACCCCGAGTGCATAGTCAACCTACCCCAGACACGGGGTAGATTGATCAGTTTTTCCTATTGTACAAGAACTGGTCTTTACTGTATATCACTGAAAATCACCTGCTTTTTGCCGTTTTGTCCAAAGTTCAATCGTGAATTCATCAAATGAACCTGTTTTCAAACTAATATAGATTAAAAGAGGGCATTGGGGGTCACTTAAGCGAGAAATCAAATAAAATTTTGATCATGAACAAACTCCATATTTTAACCGCCCTTAAACATCATTTATTTAATCAACTATGATTAGAAATAATCATAACTCCTTTTGGCAATCAACTTTGGATATTATGAAAATTCCAAAAAACAAACAGATTTACCCCCATTACGCCAACATGGGGGTAATGGTGGTCACCCTAGGAGCAATCGTAGTCAATGAAAATCTTACACCTGCAGCTATATTCAACCGAGTGAATGTCGCGTGAGCCTATACTCACCATGAGCTTGTTTTTTTCCAAAATAGTCGCATACCAGGCATCTGTTTCCAGCATCTTCCGAATGGTCTCTCTCATCGTCCTGGCATAAGTAATATAATGAAAAAAATTCGTTCATGTCTTGTAGAACTTTGCGCTCTGCCTTTGCAGATCCCTCCTTCTGTACTGTACTCTTTTTTCCTTGACCTTTACCTTTCCACCTCTTTTCTCTCACCTGACTTTATTTTCTCTCACATGACTCTCATTTCCCACAAGCACACCAATGTGAAAAAGTATAAAATTAAAAGAATTTTTAAAACACTGTTATAATATGAACCTGTGTTCTAACACAGTTCATCTGAAAGTATTAATCGCATACTGCAAGATAATCGCCTCTTACCCCTTAATTTGAATTGATGAAAAATCATATCAGCGGAACACAAAAACACAACATTTGAATATTTCGATGGAGAGGTTCGCTGGCTGACATAGAAGGGGTAGAGGTACCGTCTACGCAGAGCTGACCGTTATGTTTCTTGGATATAACCCTACTCTCCTCTTCTCTAAAGAAAATAGTAATAATTTCTATATAAAAACCTTAAAGATGAAAGCTTCACTTCCTTCAAAAAATTCTATGAAAATAAGACCACCATTGTCTTTCCTTGGTATGTAATTAGCTATAACTATAACATTTCTTCTCATGTACGGAGTTTTCATAATGCGTTTGAGAAAAAAAATAAATGAATAGTTTCATGAATTTGCAGATTTTTGATATTTCTATTAACAAAACCCACGCGTATACATATTTAACTCCTCATCGCTATGGCTCATCATGAAATCAAATTTCTTCTGTTGGAAAGTGAGCGACGCAGCAAATGAGCAGAAAAGCTGAAAATGATTCGAAAGGAAATGACAGATATAGATAGATTGAGCGATCTAACGACGCTTCGAGGTATAATAGAAGATTTGAATTAATTCTGGAACCAATTGTTCAATGGAATGGAGCAACGATTCCATCAGAATGGGATCGTAAACGAAGTCAGCGGTAGGATTGCATAATTGGAAGACATCAGGGAGTAGAAAGCGCCTCGATATTGAATTGTGCCTCGGAGACAACCGGAGGATTCAGAAAGAAGGGACGTTTATTCAGTGGTGGAGCTTATAAATTTTCAGTATGATAGGAAATAAAATTCACGTACTTTTTACACCCAATGGAAATTTTCTTGAAATGAGCGAATTGAAGATCTTTTGTTCTATATGACTGACTATCGCCCTAGCCTTCGAAAATTTTCCAATTTTTCATATTTATCAGAAGTTTAAGTACCTATGTTTTTATTGAAGTGGAATGAACTGCATTTACTGATATAAGATTCTGTGAGGTTTTATTTTATCATTAAATAGAAGGTCTTCAAAATATTTTTCAATTAAATTTTAGAGTGTGTCCCAACCATGACACTCATATACTCTTATAATATAAGTCTCAAGATACCCAAATTTCTTTCTAAGCTCAGAGTATCAAAAAAGTCCTGGAGAGTGACAGAAAACTCAAGAAAAAAATGTACTCCAACAGGAGAATGGTACAGATTGGTCCTTGTTTCATCAAAGTTCGAATACGGAGTAACTATAGTAATTATTATCCGATCGGCATGTAGTAAAATCGAAATTCTACGCTTGCAATATAATCGGCTACGTTTGAAAAAATTTCTAACGATAAAACGGGAATTTTTAAGACGGTAGAAGTGTTGCATGAATTTAAGAATTTTTCTGACAAAGAAGATTTATGTAGACTGTGAAACTTTACGAAGATCTCCCATCTCTCATAAAATATTTCAATCGATATAATATACGTATGTTGGTTATGCCTACTACCTAGACGGCACCCTTTATTCCCGGAATATTTCTCCTACTGCCATTAGGCCAAAAGTTATTGCAATATGCATGGCAGATGCGAAAAATTCATTCGGGTTTGGTCTTATTTTGATTGGACAACAAATTAAATCAAAATCGTGTTCAGAAGCCTTGCAGGAATTTTCTCCCGATTCGCGTTGTATACAGGATGACCTGCTTCTGGGACGTAGAGATGATATCAGGTTGAAGGCACAATCTCTTGATATTCTCCAGCAGGTGTGTTTCCACCAAACCGTTCACCGACATGATCATCGTGAGAATGCTAGCTGTGCATTCGTCCCCGAGAGTCGCAAGATCGAGATATCTTGATCCGCTTCTTGGATTGCCCGAAAGAAAGGTGAGTTTTTACTTTGAAAGCAATTTCTTAAGGTAATGATGTTCTCCTGATGTGTTTCCTCCAAGTTCAATAGCCCTCTTCCTCCCTGATGGCGTGAGATGTATAGTCTCGCCGTCGATGAATGACGATGGTGAACTCCATGTTTCGTGAGCATACCTCTCAGTGCTCTATCCATTTCTTGCAAGTCTGTTGTCGACAACGTTAAAATGCCGAAGGAATACGCTAGCGTTAGTATAGCCCAAATGTTGATGGCGGTGAATAGAGATCTAGAGTTCAGTTTGGATCTCAGAAGGATACCGACTCTTTTGAGTAGTTTTTCATGGTATAGTTCCTTCATCTCCGAAGTTTTAATATCTAAGGTCTGCTTAATTCCGAGATATTTATATGATTCATGCTCATGCTCAAGGACGGTATGGTGGTCTGATTCATCAGTGTTGTTCCTAGGCTTGTGTTTTGAATTTTCCCTCTTTTAACTTCCAGGGTTGCACACTTGTCCACCCCAAAACTCATGCCGATGGAATTGCTGAAAAGCGACACTATGTCTAAGAGTCTCCTTATCTGTTCAGAATTGGCATAATATAGCTCACGGTCATCAATGTACAGACTGTGATTCACTCTGATGTTTCTCTGCTTGTCAATAACATATCCGTATTCTGTGTTTCTTAGCAGCATACTCAGGGAATTGATTTCCATGCAGAATCATATTGCACTCAGGGTGTCACCTTGAAAGACTCCTCGATTGATTCTAATACACCAAGATTCTTTCATTTTATCTCCATCTCGGATCAGGAGAGATGTTCTCCAAGTTTTCATAAGGGATTGTAGGAGGTTGATTAACTTTTCGTGGATTCCGTGTATTTTGAGCACTTGCAACAGCCAAGAGTGAGTCACCGAGTCGAAAGCCTTCCGATAGTCAATCTATGCTACAGAGATATTTCGCAGTTTTTTGCGGGCTTGCTTTGTTATGATGTAGTCGACGATCAGCAGTTCTTTAGAGCCTTTCGTCTTTATTCGGCCGCCTCCTTGTTCTGGTGCAATCATGTTATTCGTTCTAAGATGATTTTTATGTGTTTAGTGATCAAAGTTGTCAAGATTTTATAAACCACAGGGAGGCATGTTATGGGGCGATAGTTGTTAGGATCCTCAAGCTTATATATTAGACTGTTTCAAAAAAATTGACTATTTTTGTTTTCATGAAACCCCCCCATAATTATCTTCAGGGTACCGAAAAAAGACCTCTGTGAAAAAATCAGCTCTAAATATTGATATTTAGAGGTCGCTCATCGATGTTTTCTATTTTTCCTACTAATAGCAGGAAAAAAATTTTTTTTTTCAATAAAAAATTTTCAGAGCAAAAGCCAATAGACGGATTTCATTGTGTGATACGGATAGGCAATTAGATACTCTACAAAATTGTCTCTTAGGATATTTCGATAAAACAGCCCGTTCAAAAGTTATTCGATTCGATGCTCATATTGAGGTATTTTTGAAGAAAAAAATTATTCAAAAAAATCGACTTTGTTTTCACGAAACTTGACTTCTAATTATCTTCAATGTATCGGAAAGAAGCGTCTGTGAAATTATTAGCTTTGAATATTAATACTTAGAGGTCTCTCATCGATGATATCTATTTTCGCTGCTGATGGCAGGAAAAAATTTTCTTTTTTCAGTAAAAAGTTTTTCATTCATGAACTAATTGACGGATTCCACTGAGTGATACATTCTCGTCTAGGGAACTAGACACTCTACAAGAATGTCTCATACGATATTTCGACAAAACCGCTCGTTCAAAAGTTATTCGAACTTTTTCTTCACAAATACCTCTATATTGTTACCTTATATTGAGGTATTCTTGAAGAAAAAGTTTGAATAACTTTTAAACGAGTGGTTTCATCGAAATTTTGGATGGAACATTCTCGAAGGATGTCTGGTTCCCTACACGAAATAGTATCACACTGTGGCTTTCGTCAATTGGTTCGTGAACAAAACACATTTCATTGAAAAAAGAAATTCCTTTTCTGCCATCAGCAGCGAAAATAGAAATCATAGATAAGCAACCTCTAAATATTAATATCCGGAGCTAATATTTTCACAGAAGCTTTTTTACGACACCCTGAAGATAATTAGAGGTCGAGTTTCGTGAAAACAAAGTGTACTTTTTTGAATAATTTTTTTCTTCAAAAATACCTCAATATTAGCAACAAATCGAATAACTTTTGAACGGGCCGTTTTATCGAAATATCGTAAGAGACATTTTTGTAGAGTATCTGATTGCCTAGACAAAAATGTATCACGCAATGAAATCCGTCCATTGGTATGTGCTCTAGGAATTTCTTATTGAAAAAAGAAATTTTTCCATGCTATTAGAAGGGAAAATAGAAACTTGCTGGTACGTCATGGGGTGCTGATCCGACTACTCTTCGCACAGCAGCCCTTGCCCTGGTTTTTTCCACCGCTGAATATTATTGCCCTGTTTGGCTCAATAGTGTTCATGTTCAGAAAATCGATGCACAGCTCAATTTTTCAATGAGAATAATTACTGGAACCATCCGATCTACACCTATCCAATGGCTACCAGTGCTATCAAATATAGTTCCTCCCCATATTCGAAGACAGTCTGCAACTTGGAATTCTTGGAATAAATTCAATTCATTTCCGGATTCTTTTCCGATACTTTCCTACGTTCCAGAAAATAGAATTCCAAGACTGAAATCTCGTAAACCTATTTGGTCGAATAACTTTCTGAATTCGAACTTCAGCTACAACGAAATCTGGAAATCCGAATGGGATGTATGTTCTTTATCTAATAAAGATCTAATATCTGATCCATCAAGTAAAGTTCCTGGTTTTAACATTCCCAGGAGAATATGGTCCCTTCTTAATCGAATAAGAACAGGTCATGGTCGTACCAATAGCATGCTTTTCAAGTGGAATTCGGTTGATAGTCCTAATTGTGAATGTGGTGAATCAGAGGAAACAGTTGAACACCTAATTAATAATTGTTCGATTTATAAACTCCAAGATGGCATTAGAGCCATACACAATATATCAAACTCATTTTTGCAATGGGTTGAAAATTTCAGATCAATTTGATGAGGTATAAATTGAATTCTCTTGCTGTTCTGTCTTTTTTTATTTTCAGGTTGGAGTTTGTGTTTGGAAATCCTTCCTCCGAAGAGCCGTCCCTCTGATCGTGATGTCCTTCTATATAGAATATTCAGATACAACAATTTTATTTTATTTTTTTAACGGGGAGACAGGTTTTTTCGGCTGAGGTTTTTTTCCCTGGCTCTATAGTATCGTATGATACTGGTGATGATAGTATCGTATGATACTATAGTATCATACGAAGAATGTTGTGGTACCCCGTTCCTTTTTTTACCTCAGCTTAGGTTCTTTTTGTTTCAACATTTATTGTATTATTATTTTAGCTCTCTTATTCAAAAGAATATATATATAATATATATATATATATATAGAAAAAATTAAATTTGGGAACCTGGCAATTGTTGTTTGGGCAATTATCAACAATCAGACGTCATAAACATCTATATTTCGAACCTTGTGTGGTTCTTCTTCAGGATGCTAAAATACAATTATTAACGATCACAGCTATTGAACAATAATATGACTAAAACTTACATCTGACAAGAATGTTGTCAAACTAACAAGGAGAGCATCGAAAAGGTATCATAAGCAATTAAATGTATGCTACAGAATCTTCACACAACTGTAAGAAACAACATTATAACTTTTAGGTTAAAATCACAAAACAAGGCAAAACATAGAAAAATATTAAAATCAAGTAATGGCCTCATACAATATGGTTATCATTGGAACGTCGGTCCATGGATAATAAGTAACTATACACCACACTCAGATTCTTAAGGTCAGTCTTTTTGTTGATATTATCTTCATTTTCATTTATGTAACACATCTCCAGAAAAGTTCTTTTCTTGTTCTTGTCTTAATTTTTTCTGTTTTCTCCGGCAAATATTTTCAATACATATATATATATATATATATATATATATATATATATATAGAAATAATTGATGAGCGACCTCCAAATATTATTATTTGAAGCTAACATTTTCGCAGAGGTCTTTTTTCGATACCCTGAAGATAACGAGAAAGGGGTTTCGTGAAAACAAAAAAAGTCGATTTTTTTTAATCAGTCTAATATATATATATATAAAGCTTGCAGGTAAGCCAGTGCAATACTTTTCACTTTTAATTAATGATCAATATTTATAAAGAAATAACTAATAACAAGTAAAATTTTATTGTCTTTCAGGCCATTCTTTATCCTCTATTATTAATTATATATATTCACAGTATATCAGTTATTGACATATCATTCTTTTTTCAGGAGAGCAGATTGTGAACCTAAAAAGAACGATAGATTGAGTAGTTGCTACTTCGTAGAAAGTTATTAGAAGTGAAAATGAACCAATCATTTTCGAGAGCAATAGAAGCGGAAGATTTATTTTCAGAAGTATTGTTAAGAAGAGAAGAAAATGGCATCAGTAAATTGAAAATTTTTTATTTCAATACTCCTTTTTTCGATTGTTGGAAACACTTTCATTCGCTTAATAACTTGATCTTACATTGAACTGAATAAACAATGAAATCAATGATTTGTAATTTATTTATATGATTGATACAATGAAATGAAAAAGCAGGCAACAAATTAAACTTTTTTTATTTGTGAAAAATGGATATGCTATACTATATCTGAAAACAAGCACAAAACAGCCTGGAATGTAGTCAAGGAGGTCACAAACAAAGATAAGGGATCTGTTGGCGAGAGTCTCAGAGGAGTTCAGCAGGCAGATAGGTTCAATAATTTTTTCATTGACAGGTCAAATATATAACCCAATCTTCACAACTGTCGGACTGGTGCTCGTGAGGAGTCTCGTATCACAAACTCTTTTTGTTTATTTGAAGTCTAAAGCCGCATCCACATTATGCCGCTGTGTGCCGAGCGGCTTTGCCAATGGGAAAAATTCCATCGGCAAAGCCAACGAGAGAGGACGCATCCACATATGCGTTGGCTTCCCCGTCGGCATTCATTCAGTCGCACAAAGTTCCCCTACGAGGATTTACTGATTCTTTCAGCTTCAGTTATTATAATTGAAAATGAAAAGAAAATACGGCGTAAGCGACGGTTTTTGGTACGACCAAGCCTTCGAAGTAGAGAACGGTACTGATCGATCAATTGTAGGACGTTTTCGTTTGTCCATTCCATCCTACCAACATGCGTGTACACCCTCTGAATATTCAGAGCGTGTACACGCATGGAATGGACAAACGAAAACGTCCTACAATTGATCGATCAGTACCGTTCTCTACTTCGAAGGCTTGGCCGTACCAAAAACCGTCGCTTACGCCGTATTTTCTTTTCATTTTCAATTATAATAACTGAGGCTGAAAGAATCAGTAAATCCTCGTAGGGGAACTTTGTGCGACTGAATGAATGCCGACGGGGAAGCCAACGCATATGTGGATGCGTCCTCTCTCGTTGGCTTTGCCGATGGGATTTTTCCGATTGGCAAAGCCGCTCGGCACATAGCGGCAAAATGTGGATGCGGCTTTAGAAACAGAGATTATGAATACAGTCAAGAGTATGAACAACAACAAATCCTGCGGATATGATGAAGTCCCTATTACAGTGATAAAGCGCCACATTATACATATAGTTAAACCTTTATGTCATATAAAAACATAAAAGTGTAAGAATAGCTTAAGCAATCGCATCAACGCTTCAGTCGTGGTTCAATACCTGACGAACGATCGAGCACGTCGAGAGGACGACCGATTTCTGCATTGTTGCTATTATCCTCTCAGGGTAGGCCAGCTGCAACTTCTCCAGTGCGCTCTTCAGATTTCGGTTATTATTATTATTATTATTATTATTATATAATGAATAGTTTCATTTAGATCAGGAATATTTTCTGACGGCCTGAAGAAAGCTATTGTGAGACCATGTTACAAGAAAGGAGATCCTCATGAATTATCAAATTATAGACCAATTAGTCTCATTACGTCGTTCGCTAAAATTTTCGAAAAAATTTTGGTGAATCGAATGATGAGCTTTTTCAAGAAGTTCAAAGTGTTGTCTGAGAGACAACATGGTTTTACTCAAGGCAAGGGAACACAAACTGCAATTTTTAAATTTCTTCGTGAAATCGTAGATTCCATTGAAAATGGTGAAGCGCCTGCGGGACTTTTTGTGGACCTATCGAAAGCCTTCGATTGTGTCAACCATAAAGTGTTGCTCTCGAAGCTCGAAAAGCACGGAATAAGAGGTATACCACTGAAACTATTTGAGAGTTACCTGAGTAACAGAAAACAAGTCGTCATTTTGTCTGAAGAAAATGGATGCAGCATATCTTCCGATGGGACCATTGTTGCTGGTGTACCGCAGGGTACCTTGGCGGGGCCAATTTTGTTTTTGGTCTATATCGATGACTTTCCTGATATTTTAGATTCGCTAGAAGTATCTGAACGATCAGACACACAGGATTTGATAAGATTGTGCACGTTAAAAAATGATGTATCTTCACATTATTTCTTCTCCACCCCTCACGAAATTGAAGCAAATGAGGTAGAAACCACAACTGAGGCGGTAATAGAAACACACCTTTATGCGGATGACACAAATATTATAGTTAAGTCAAATGATTTGAGTATAGTTGTTATTAATTTAATACGATCTACGACAATGGTTGAGAAGTGGTGTGCTGAGAAGAGCCTAGTTCTTAATGCTGATAAAACTAATATTGTATTTTTCAAAAATAGTAGGTCAAAATTGACACCACCAGATAACATCACATTCAGCTCGTGTAAAGTCCAAACAAACCAGCAGACAAAATTATTGGGATTATATATTGACAATCACTTAAATTGGTCAACACATTGTGAGTTGCTGTCGAGTAAATTAAACTCTATCATATACATGTTAAGAACTTTAAGAAACCAAGTAGATGATAAAACCTTAATGATTGTGTACTTTGCTAATTTTCAGTCAGTGATGTCTTACGGAATTATTTTTTGGGGAGGAAGTACGTCGGCGCGACAAGTATTTGTTACTCAGAAGCTTGCTATAAGAACTACGTTCAGTATGAAATTCAGAGAATCTTGTCGGGGTGTATTCAGAAAGAATAACATGCTTACAATGATAGGCTTGTTTATATATAGAGTATTATTGTTTTATTATAAAAACAAAAAATATTTTCAACATCTTAAAAACACCAACGCTACTCGTAGGATGAACGATTATTTTTTTCCAGCACCTTGTACATGATCATAAAACTATTAAACTGCTTACCTAGAGAGATAAGGACAATAAATGATTTTAGAATTTTCAGAAAATCAATATTTTCGATTATTGTCAAATGTGAGCCTTACACAATAACTGAATTCAAAAGTTTCTGTGACACATTGTAGTACCAAAGGTTCTATCATGAGAAATTGTCTTGTATTGTTAATATTTTGTGATTCTGACTTGTTTCCTCTTCTTTGTATTTGGCATGTAACTGTCAATGATTTGGGAAATAAAATCATATTCTATTCTATTCTATCGTATATCGACTGAGAGTCGAGTGACTTTTCAAATAATTGAAATATTCGATGAATCAGAAAAAGAGATCCATTGTGATTTTGGTCTTATAGGAAAGAGATCAAATATACAGGGTCTTTCACGAGGAACCTCACCCATATTTATACGGAAAACACTGAACGTATTTTCATTAAATTCAGCACTTATAAGTATTTCACGATGCTGATGAAATCTAAAATATTGTCAAGTCATGAGCACCTCCGGTTTTTCCGGAAATGACGTCAACTTCCGTTTTTCAAATTAGAACACCATTTTTTATTGCAGAAATAGATTCCTTAGAAAATTTCAAGTTATTTTGATGTAACATTTTTCAGTTTTGGTTGGAAAATTCTCTCTGAGCGGGAAAATTCGAAAAAAAAATCGAAAATAGAGCTCCGCTGAAACAAGAATAACTTCGAGGTTTTTGGATGGAAAATTTTCATTTTTGGGATTTTTCAAGATGTAAGATTGATGTATCCACTTTAAAAATCAAAATCGCGATTCATGATACAGGGGGTGAAAAAATCGCTCTCAAAGTTAGGGATGACAAAATCGTGAAAAATCAATTTTTTCAAATTAGAACCCCATTTTTTTATGGCAGATATTGAATTTACGTTAAAAGATAATGTAAGTGTATGCATCACACCCTTGCCCTAAAATGGATATTTTCTGAGTTATTCACAAAAAACTGTTTTTCGTCTTGAATTTTCAGCTATTTCTTTTCCCTTCACGCCAAAAAGATGAAATTTTCAGGAACTGTTATTTGAATCATGCTGTAGATTTTTCACCCCTTCTTGAAACCGACTTCAAGTTACTATTAGGAGAACCATGGCAAACTCTCGCAGTTATAACTAGAGATGATGCTCAAAGTTTCGACCGTTAATTTCTAGACATTTATTTATACGTCTCAGGAATGCTTCGTGCGTTGCTCTTCTTATTTCATCGGGAGGAAGAGATCTGCAAAAGTGTTTAAAAACCAAATTGAGTTTCAAAACCATGAATCTAAAAATCTAAACAAACCTGAATGCATTTCTGACTCGTTCTAAGCGTCCTCTTTATCAGTCAGGGGAGTTCAGTAGACAATATTTTTTATCCTGCCCCAAACATAATAGTCTGAAGGAGTTAAATCGGGAGAACGTGGTGGCCAAAGATGTGGACCATTGTTCGCCAACCATCGATCTTCAAATAGCCTGTAGAGGATATTTGACCCATTGAGTGAATTGTGTGGAGGCGCGCCATCTTGTTGATACCATAAGTCATTATAGTTCTGTACTAGCGGCTCAATTATTCGAGTCAATATGTCAGAATATCTATCTCCTAAGGGAGAACATTCTTTAAATAATGCAAACATGTGTAGTGTTCTATCTTACCAGTTATAGTCCCATCATAAATGTGAACATCGAGAATTGCATTATTTTTTATGGCGCAAAAAACATTGAAACTCCAGGTCTCTTGAAAGTTCCATTGTCTGAAGTGGTGGTTGTTCTCTTCATCCCAATAATGTCTATTATGCCTATTGAAAGAACCATTCTTTGTGAATTCAGATTTATCTGTCCAAATTATACAGTCCAATAAGTTTTCATTCTCTTGAAATCGAATCATCATAGCTTCGCAAAACTGTGTTCTCCTGACGAAATCAGTTTCGTTCAAAATCTGTACCCTATTGAACTTATATGGGTGCATTTTATGTTTTTTTAATATTCTCCAAACACTCGATTGAGATAATCCCAGATGAATCTCGGCATCTTTGACAGAATTTTGAGGATTCACACGAAAATATGCAAGAACTGTAATTTCGTTGTTCTCATCTTCTACTACACTTTTTCTTCTGTGTATAGTTTTCTTAACGAAAGATCCGACATTTCTCAAGTTTGGGTCAAGTCTGGGTCGGTCAGGAAACCTCTCAATGAACAGTCGAATCGTTCTACCTACAACTTTATTACATTCTCCATGAAGTAGAATGAGATTTAAATAATCTTCATTGGTAAAATTAGGCATAGTGATCGATTTTATAACTTAATACGAATTATAACCAAATTAATGGTAAACACAAAATGCTACTGAATAAAGAGGAATTTGGCAGATGTAATTAATGATATCTATCATTAAAAAAAAAGAATGTAAAACATGGTAAGTTTTTGCATATGGTTCATAAGGAATTATTTATTTATCACTGGAGAGAAAACCGATGGCCGATTAGTTGAAATAAAGAGGTTTCCGATACAAATTCGAATCAAAATTCGCCATCTATATAGGAACAACCTGTAACTTTTTTCTCTTGCATATTAGGGTATTAAAATCTAAAACATGGTTCAAGTAACAGTTTCTGAAAATTTCATCTTTTTGGCGTGAAGGGAAAAGACATAGCTGAAAATTCAAGACGAAAAACAGTTTTTTGTGAATAACTCAGAAAATATCCACTTTAGGGCAAGGGTGTGATGCATACACTCACATTATTTTTTAACGCAGATTCAATATCTGCCATAAAAAAATGGGGTTCTAATTTTAAAAAATTAATTATTCACGATTTTGTCATCCTTAATTTTGAAAGCGATTATTTCACCCCCTCTATCATGAATCGCGATTTCGATTTTCAAAGTGGATACATCAATCTTACATCTTGAAAAATCCCAAAAATGAAAATTTTCTATCCAAAAACCTCGGAGTTATTCTTGTTTCAGCGGAGCTCTATTTTCGATTTTGTTTTCGAATTTTCCCGCTCAGAGAGAATTTTCCAACCAAAACTGAAAAATGTTACATCAAAATAACTTGAAATTTTCTAAGGAATCTACTTCTGCAATAAAAAAAATGGTGTTCTAATTTGAAAAAACGGAAGTTGACGTCACTTCCGGAAAAACCGGAGGTGCTCATGCCTTGAAAATATTTTAGATTTCATCAGCATCGTGAAATACTTATAAGTGCTAAATTTCATGAAAATACGTTCTGTAGTTTCCCGTATAAATATGGGTGAGGTTCCTCGTGAAAGACCCTGTATATTTTCAATAAATGTAAAAACAATATAATATGATATTCGAACAGATATGTAAAAAGGTCGTACAGGTGAAAGTGGCTTATTCCACTGTGGGATTAAATCAGTTTTGCTCATATTTTTGTTTCCATGAATTCAGCGCAGCTGCCATGTGGTGTGAGAGATGTTGTCTGCAACTTGGATTTTTTCCAGTTCAACTTAATACTTTTTGCATTGACCCAAGTACATTGCATTTCAAACATTCCAGAGCCATCGTAGGTTGAGGAAGTTATGTGGCCACTTTGAACCGTATTTTCGCCCTTTCTAGATATTTCCTTGAATTTTGTCGAAAATATCTAATAGAAATACCACAGACATCACCCAATCTAAACTTCTGCGATTTCGTTCCCTGAATTTACCGATAAGAATATCAAATTTCGATTATACTGAGATTGGACTCTGTGAACAAAGATTTTCCTTGATCCGGTCGCCATATTGTTACGTTACGACTATTTCAGTCCAAATATTCATATTTTTGTTTTGTAGTTTTGGATTGAGGTTATTTGTGTTCTGTGGTTATGTGGTTAGCAGTTGAATTACAAGTCAATATATATATATATATATATATATATATATATATATATATATATATATATATGCAGGGGGGGTATAATGCCCTCGGGGAGTGACGACCCCGCATACCCGAGTCACCCAGCCCTCAGGTTAGCAGCCTGGGAAGTTGTAGATTGAAAAGCTCCTGTCACTAGAAGCATGATGCAGGGCGGTAGAGGGCAGCGGGCTGGCCCTCTTCGGAGCCGTCTGGAGGTAGAGCCTGTTGGGGTCAGCTGTGGAGCAAGCGGCGCAGCCTCCCGAGATGGCACCGCAAGCCATAACGTCAGGAACATCAGAAGAGTCAGAAGAAGTATCAGTTTGGACGGAATCAGAAACCGTCCCGCTGAACCTCAGACAACACATGGAAGAACACGTTGGACCGAGGAAGAGAATATCCTCATTATGCGAGTTCATTTTATTGCTGAGGAACTACGCCAACAGAATACGGAACAAAGAACGTATCGTCAAATCTTGACCACCACTTGGAATGAGATCAATCCGAGTAAGCTCTCATATCCGAATCTGCTAGCAAATAGGGTCAGATGGATATTGGAAAATGAAAAATTTTCAAGCGTCGAACTCGAATCCATCAGAAAAAGCGTGAGACCATACGCCCCAGTCCCAACGCATAACGCTACCATCACTGGGGAAGCAAACCCCGAACAACAGGTCCAAGCAACGCTTGAATATAGGAAAACAGAGAAAGTTCTCGGAAGGTTCATACAGATGTATGCCAAGATCAATCCTCACGAGAGGCCGAGAATACCAAGACTCAAAGGATCACTGAAGATATTGGAAAGTGTTAGAAGAACAAATGAAATAATGGAAAAAATCATGCCAGACGATATCAGCGTCGAGGAAGTCACTGACTATGTTTATGCCGGGGCTGCAACTGTGTGCGAGGAAAATGACATGAGGCTAATTGTTACCAAAAGTCTAATACGAGAGAACAGAGCACCACCATGGAAGATCCGCCTGGAAAAAAAAATTGAGAGTATACGATCAAAAATAGGAGTGCTACATACTTACCTGAACTCCAACTCGCCATCCAAAAAAACAACTAAAAAGATCTCATGTATAGCATCAGAACACAATGTAAGAGATAGAGATGGACCCTTCAAGCAAAAACTTATGGTAATATATGACACCCTGAAACAAAAAGCACAAGCATTAGGGAATAGGGTGAAACGATATAATGAAAGGGTAAAAAGGTACAAGAATAACCAGTTGTACTATAAAAACCAAAGACAGTTCTACCGACAACTAGAGGAAACAACTACAGCTGAGGAGGATTTAACAAAACCTGATGAAATGCGCACGACATGGGAAGAAATCTGGAGCGACGCGGGAGAGCATGATGATGGGGCAGCTTGGATACGGGAAGCAGAGGAGGAATCAAAAAATTATGTCATGGAACAGGTTACTATCACTGAGGATGATGTTAGAGCAACATTAAAAAAAACAAGCAACTGGTCCGCGCCGGGACCCGACGGGCTCCATAATTACTGGTGGAAGCACTTCAGCTCCACACACAAAAGGATAACAAAGTTGTTTCAACAGGCCTTGGTGAATCCATGTCAATTGCCGAACACCCTAACACTTGGCATAACTCACATGATTCCGAAGGGGCCGAGAAACAATAATCCAAAAAATTATAGACCGATTACCTGCTTACCTGTCATATATAAAATCCTGACAGGAGTGATAACCCAAAAAATCTGGAAACATGTTGGAAAAAACAAAATTCTAGCACGTGAACAGAATGGATGCCTAAAAGATGCAAAGGGCAGCAAGGAGTTGCTTATTATTGACTCGCTCATTACCAAACAAGCGAAAAAGAAACAACGAAATATATCGATGCCATGGATTGATTATAGAAAAGCCTTCGACTCTATACCACATTCATGGCTGCTAAAAACTTTAAGATTGTATGTATCGGAGTATCGGAAGCGATAATCAATCTCCTCAAATATCTTATGCTGACCTGGAGGACAAGACTACACCTGAATACGAAAACAGGTGAATACACAACGGCTGAAATTAACATCAGAAGAGGGCTTTTCCAAGGAGACAAATTAAGCACACTCTGGTTCTGCCTCGCAATAAACTTCTTAAGCAAATTACTCAATAACACCAAGTACGGCTACATCCTCGAAAAAATAAACAACACAAAAATCAATCATCAGCTCTACATCGATGACCTCAAATTGTACGCAGCAAATGAAGATCAACTTCAAAGACAGCTCAGAATCGTGACATCCTTCACAGAAACTGTGAAGATGAAGATGGGCTTGGATAAGTGTGCGGTGCTGCATGTAAAAAGAGGAAAGCTAGTAGAGGGGGAAGCCATGCTTATACAGCAGGGCTTACAAATACCGAGTATGGGACCAGAGGAAACTTACAAATACCTGGGAATCCAACAAGGGCTTGAAATTAAAACAGCTGAAGCAAGAGATACCTTTAAAACCAAGTTCATTGAGAGGCTGAAGAAAGTATTGCAGAGCAAACTTAATGCAAAATCAACGTTCGCGGCAATTAAGGCTTGGGCAATGCCCTGTCTTGTTTATTCCTTCGGCGTCATCAAATGGTCAACAACGGAACTAAGAGCTCTAGACACACAAGTTAGGATACTCCTGACCAGGTACGGAATGCACCACCCTCATGCATCAGTCACAAGATTATACATACCAAGAAATGAAGGAGGAAGAGGCCTACAAAAAATTGAGCACACGCATCACACTATAGTCAAGCAGATGAGAGAGTATTTTCAATCAAAAAACTCACCCTTCTATCAAGCTATAGCCGAAGAAGACCACAACATCACAGCCCTGAACCTGGCATCGAGAATAAACCCAGTTAAAACCTCAGACATGGAGGAAATCACTCGGGAATGGCACGGCAAAGCCCTTCATGGAAGATATCCCACTGCCCTGAAATGGAATAAGATCAACAAAGAAAAGTCTATTTCTTACCTGAAAGCCGGTTATCTATTTCCAGAGACGGAAGGCAGACTTGCAGCCATCCAAGACCAGGTAATACCTACGAGAGCCTACCTGAAAAATATAGTGAAAAAGAACTTGCCAACAGATAGATGTCGTAAATGCTCACAATCCGTAGAAACGATCCAGCATGTCACTTCCTCCTGTGCAACTCTCGCTCCCAGAGAATACACGGATCGTCACAATGCCATGGCAAAAGTTTACCACCAGGCAATTGCCATAAAACATGGATTATTAAAACATCATAAAAAAATTCATGAATACTCACCACAAACTCTGCTAGAGAATGAAAGCCTGAAGCTCTACTAGGATCATCCACTAATTACTGATAGATCAATCTTACACAACCGCCCAGACATTGTCATCCTTGACAAAAAAGAAAAGACGGCAACAATCATTGACATCACGGTTCCAGCGGATGACAACGCTGAAAAAGCTTACACTGAGAAAGTAGTCAAATATCATGACCTGGCTTTTGAACTAAAAGAAATTCACCAACTTACCCGTACTTCGATCCTTCCGCTCGTCATCACAACCAATGGACTTGTTGAAATGCACTTGACCCGACACACTGCGCAGCTCGGACTTGATGACAACCTAATCGATGTGGCGCAGAGGGAAGGCATCCTCTGGACTACAAGAATAGTCAGAAGATTCCTCATCAGCAGCTGAGAAATGCTTTGATCCTCGTGATCCGGCATAATCATGTACCTACCCAGAATGGTGATAAAAATATATATATATATATATATATATATATATATATATATATATATATATATATATATATATATGGATAAGATTTATTGGACATAACACTCTGAAACGAAATGAACCGTAGACAGCTGTTTTTCAGAGGGCTATGTCCAATAAATCTTATCCATGTATTTTACCGATCCCTCAATATTCATATCTTTCTTATATATATATATATATATATATATATATATATATATATATATATATATATATATATATATATTCTTATGAAAAAGAGAGCTAAAATAATACAATAAATGTTGAAATGTTGAAACAAAAAGGACCTGAGCTGAGGTAAAATAAGAACGGGGTATCATAACATTCTTCGTATGATACTATAGAATCATACGATACTATCATCACTAGTATCATACGATACTATACAGCCAGGGGAAAAAACCTCAGCCGAAAAAACCCGTTTCCCCGTAAAAAAAATAACATGAAATATTAAATGTCAGGAAAATCTTGAAAGACATCAGTGTGATCCGTCGATGGGCTCGGATAAACAGATTCTTCCCAAAACGACTCGCAATTCTTAATCTGAAATGAAAAAAGACAAAAGCAGAAAAGAAACCGATTATTCAGAATCAATCAAATGCATTATAGAAATGCATTTGCTACTTTAAAAAACATCAACTTTCAGATTTCTTGGCCAAATAATGTTCGGAGGTTTATAAATATTTATGACAGAAATGTCCCAAAATTTTAAAGAAAAAACTCCATCAATTTCCCCTTTCCGAATCTGTTGAAAATTACGAACTGATAATTTTTAACAGAACAAGCTAAACTTGTAAAAAATCAATTAATACATAACCTTTTAAATGTCCTCTTTCACGAGGATTTTTTTCTGTTGCCGTGTGGGTATCTTGCAGAAGAATCACTTCGATATCATGTTCATCAGCTATTTTGCAGACGTAATCACACTTGTCTTCCGAAATTCCTTCGATAGTCAAATTCAAAATCCACAAATTCTTGCTCTCTGGTCGTGAGGGTTTTTCAAACCGGATACGACCTTCCAGGTGATGATTTTTCGGCACTTCAGATGTTTGAAGACCGCTACGGGACCCCAATGAAAGGCAATCATCTCCCATAGATAAACCAAACATGTTATAATACAAGAAAACAGAATATTTTTCAGGACCAAAAACTACGACATATTCCGAGAATTGTCATTCTGACAATACAAGAGCATGACTGGAGGAGCATTAGATTGAATATCCAATCGGCATTGGTAGGTACTCTTATATTTGGAATGCTTGAAAAAGGTATGCGTAATATGACAATCACTTTGTCAGTGCTTTATCTTTGGTTATGTATATTTACGTTTTTTTCAGGTCAAAGAATTGAGCTATGCTGGTGGACTTAACAGTAAGGAAGTGATAGAAAGGATATTTCCTGAGATAGTAAATGACGAAGTATTGAAAGAATATTTTAGTTGGGTTGGGAAAATGGCATCATCCCTAATAAAATTGTGCAATTTTCTCAAAGGTATAGTGTGAATAATAATTTCAGTGATCATGAAACCCATATTCATATTTCAATAATATTTTCAGAGGTTGTTAAGCAGAATGAAAATACAAAATTTGTTACTGAAAAATGGCTCCATATAAGTAAGGATGGCGGTGGTGACACGTTGTGCAGATAGCCTAGCACCACTGCTCAAACCAAAATTTTGCTCTCAATCAAAGCGTAACAATTACAAGAGCATAAGTGGAGGACCTTCTCGGTTGTAAGCCGAATTTGTTAGTGGATCGTTACGGACTCAGACCCAAAACAGATGTTCAATTTTCTGAGATGCTAATCAAAAAGAGGGAACGCAGGCATATATCATCTTCGAGCAGGAAGGTTGTCTCGATATAAATTGCCAACACTGCCTGTTAAGACCAATCTAACACTCAGCATACATATACATATTGTTCTATGAATTATATTATGTCATATAGTAGTCTATGGCATGAATTTGTTCGTAGATGAAGATTATATTGTATGGCGGTGAAAGTGAAAATAAAAACTTCTTGAATTATAACGTTTTAATTAAATCATCGGTGAAAACAATCTATAAAATCACAACCTAACATTCTCTGATTCCATTGCAAAACAATAGTTTCTTCAGGTGATGGGCCCAAAACCCATTCAGAGAAATTGAGGTTGGAATTGAAAATATCACATTGTCGAAATGGCAAATTCTACGATGGAAAAATATGGAATTCACCAATTCGAAGGGAAGGACTATGACCACTGGAAATTCAGGATGGAAACAGTTCTGGATTAGAATGGAGTTGCAAATTGCACTGAGGAACAACAGAAACTGGATAAAAAATGCTAGTCAATAATTGTTCAATGCGTTGCAAACTCGCACCTAGAACATATAAAAGATAAACAAACTTCATTTGAAATGTGGACAGCATTGGAAAAAGTTTTCCAGAGAAAGGGTATTGCAAACCAACTTTATCTTCGAAGAAAGTTGTTAAGCTTGAAACTCAAAACAGAAAATCTAGAAGATCATTTCATAAAATTTGAAGAAGTAATCAGGCAACTCAAATCTGTAGGAGCTAAACTAGAGGAGGTTGATATCGTTTGCCATCTTCTCCTGACTCTACCCGAATCGTACGACAATATTGTTACTGCCTTAGAAACACTAGAGCCACAAAAACTTACATAAGAATTTGTGAAAGGAAAATTGCTTGATTATGAAATGAAGAAGAAAAACACCTCTACACCAGAAAGTATACCAGGAACTTCTGCATTCTATGGAAATAAACGGTGGACTAAAGGTTGCGATAACAAGGACTACCAAAAGAAGCCTACAAGTAGAAACCAAGAATTCAAGAAAGGACTCAAATAAAACTTGTTATCTGTTCAAAAACTTGAAACTTTATGACTTAAAGTTGTATTTGAGCATAGATCTGTTTGTATTTTTAAAGAGAATAAATTACTAGCTAGCGGTAAGAAGGAAAATAATCTATATGTTATTGAGTTTACAACTATAAAAGGTGTACAAGCTCAAATTACTTCTAGGTCAGAGAATTTTAATCTATGGCATTGTCGGTTAGGTCATATTGGAAATAAAAATCTGAAAATTCTGAGTAAAAATAATATGGTTGAAGGTATAGATGAAGTCTTTGAAGAAAATGATTTTGATATGTGTCCAATATGCATACAATCTAAACAAACTAGGTTACCATTTAACAGACTGTTTAGGAAATATTCTAAGAGACCACTTGAAATTGTGCATAGTGATATATGTGGACCAATTTCTCCTAGTACTTTTGATGATAAAAACTATTTTGTAACATTTCTTGATGACTATACTCACTTTAGTATTGTATATTTTATGAAAAACAAGAGCGGACTCTTTCAATGTTTTAGAGAATATGAAGCATTAGTTACTAATGAAACTGGTTACAGGATTCGTTCAATCCAATGTGATAATGGTGGTAAATATTGCTCAAGTCAGTTCATTAATTTCTGCAAATTGAAAGGTATTAAAATTAGACACCCTGTCCCTTATAATCCTGAAATGAACGGATCAGCCGAACGATTGAATAGGACATTGATGGAAAAAGAAAGAGCGATTCTTTTGCAGTCGAAGCTACCCAAAACAATGTGGGGTGAAGCAATACTTTGCTCAACTCATCTACTGAATAGAAGTCCCACTGCAGTAATAAAGGGTAAGACGCCAGCTGAAGTATTTTATAACATAAAAGCAAATATAAAAAATCTAAAGGTATTTGGAAGCTTAGTGTATTGTCATATACCAGAAGAAAGTGAAATAAACATAATGATAGGATATGCAGGTAATGGATATAGAGTTTGGAATCCTTTCAAGCAGAAGGTATCTATAGTTAGAAATGTTGTTTTTGATGAATGTAAAAATATCACAGACTTGAAAATGAATGCTACTACTGTTGATACTGTAAATGAAAAGGAATCAATTTGTAGTGACACTGAGAGTAAAGAAAAAATACAAGAAGAAGGTCAAGATGATGAAAGAAATACAAATGAAGAGCTTAGAAGCAATAGAAGGAGAACTAAAAAACCAAATTACTATAACGATTTTGTTACAGGCGAAGACATAGACCACTTAGCTTTACATGCAACAGCATATGTAGAAAACATTTAAGAAAATCTAGGGAGTGCAAGAAAGTCACCAGATTTTGAATTATGGAAGAAGGCTGTCAAAGAGGGAATGAAAGTATTAGAAAAGAATAAAACATGGACATTGATTGACAAGCCTGAAAATGCAAAATTGATAGATTGCAAATGGGTATTTCGTATCAAATCTTGTGACAAAGATGAGGTCAAATATAAGGCTAGACTTGTTGCCAAGGGATTTATGCAAAAACCAGGATTCGATTATGATGAAACGTATGCACCAGTAGCTCGGCTAACTACCGTCAGGGCACTGTTGGCTGTGGCTAACTTTGAAAATCTTATCATTCAGCAAATGGATGTCAAATCTGCCTTTCTTCATGGAACTTTAAAAGAGGAAATTTACATGAAAATACTAGAAGGATACAAAGATGATGGAAGAGTATGCAAACTCAACAAAGCACTTTATGGACTTAAGCAAGCACCATATTGTTGGAATAAGAAATTTGATGAATTCATTAAAAAGGAAAACTTCATAAAGTCAGAAAATGATCCATGTTTGTATTTGAAGATCACTAATTTCTATTTGATTTATCTATTGTTGTATGTTGACGACATACTGATTGCAGGAAATAAGGAAGAAGAAATTGAGATGCTGAAGAATAAGCTGAAACAAGAATTCGAAATGCAGGATCTAGGATTGTTAAAAACATTTATTGGAATTGAATTTGAAAGAGATGAAAATGGAATTTATCTCAGTCAAAGAAATTATATAAAAAATATGTTGCTGAAATTCAACATGAGCGAATGTAATGAAATAAAAACACCATTAGAAACAGGGAATTTAAAACTTACACTAAACGAAGATTTGGAAGAAATCAGAAATAAACCTGTAAGAGAACTCATTGGTTGCCTAATGTATTTGATGCTGGGAACTAGGCCTGACCTAAACATATCTGTAAATCTCTGTAGCAGATACCAGAGCAATCCATCTGAACAGTAATGGAAATATTTGAAGAGAATATTGAGATATCTGAAGGGAACCATTAATGCAAAATTGCATATTTCTAAAAATGCAATTGAAATCGATCGGAAGTCAACATCTGGCTATTTTTTTAAGATTTTTGGTTCCACTGTTTGTTGGACAACTAGAAAACAAACCACAGTTTCCACCTCTTCAACTGAAGCGGAATATATAGCTCTTGCCGAAGCAGTTAAGGAAGGGATATGGTTGTCAAATTTATTATTTGATTTTGGTTACTCAAAAGAAACCTTTATCATATATGAGGATAACCAGTCCTGTATCAAGTTAACAAAGAAATTTGATCACAAAAAACTTAAGTATATTGATGTCAAATGTAACTTTATCAAAGATATTATAAGTAAGAATTTTGTACCTGTTAAGTATATTTGTACAAATGAACAAATTGCTGACATTCTAACAAAAAACCTCGAAAGCATTTTATTTACTAAGCATAGGAATAGTCTGGGGCTAATATTGTAAACTTTAGTAAAAATATTTGAGTTTTAGATTGAGAAGGAGTGTTAAGACCAATCTCACACTCAGCATACATTTACATATTGTTCTATGAATTATATTATGTCATATAGTAGTCTATGGTATGAAGTTGTTTGTAGATGAAGATTATATTGTATGGCGGTGAAAGTGAAAATAAAAACTTCTTGAATTATAACGTTTTAATTAAATCATCGGTGAAAAATTTCTATAAAATGACAACCTAACATTCTCTGATTCCATTGCAAAACAATAGTTTCTTCTTTGCCTACTAAAATTCATGGTAAGTTTATAAATATTAAATAATCAAACAATTCTAGAACATACTTCCACCATTACTAGAGCAGTAGACAGCCTCTAATCTTCAAAATCTCAGAATCACTGTTTTTTGTTCAGGGCCAAATCTGCTAGTTGAGAGAAGGTCAGATCAAAGAATTTCCAACTTGCTCTGAAATAGGTACCGAGAGAAAAAAAAAGGCGAGGAAGACCAGAAGCTGGATGAGCGGCATACAGAAGACATACAGAAGACCGGGAGAATGGGGGTGGACAGAAACGGCTGGAGACTGGGATCCGGAAGGCGTAGGACGCTATAAACCCGGATATCAATATGGATATAATCTGCTAGTTCACAAACCAAATACTTGAAGTTACCAGTTCAATATTTATACCATTTAAAATATAACCTCATTGTGTTTTCCCTATTTTTTAGTTTAATTCACCAAATGTTCATTTTTACTTATTCGGAGTTTATATGTCTTGTTTTGTTTTGTAAAATACCTAGTGGATTTATATTTTTTTTTTACTTTATGTTCTTTTTTATAATTTAATATGATAATTTTGTTTATGAATGTTATTGTACATAATTATATTCTAAAAGCTCTAATAAATTTTTCAAAACAATGTTGATGGTATTCTTCTTCTAATTTCACTTAGTGAAAATAATCAATGCATTATTATTTAGTACCGCTACAAAAATTTACATATATATTTATTTATATACAAAGATATTACCAGCATATGGCATGGACAAATCAGGAGATAAGAAGATTTTGCCAGTATATATGTAAGGGAGATATTTTATAGATGAAAATGTTGGCATATGCCATGGATAAATTTTTGAAGATCATAAGATATTGCTGAAAATCTTTCATGGTGACCTCGGATATGCCTGCAAACTGCCAAGCTTGGGAGATATGGAATATTTCAATATGCCAGCGGTATATTCACCGAATATGCATGGAATATTTCTGTGCCGTCTGGTTAATAACAGACAAAAGAGGTGTTTTCTGCAGAAAAATTCATAGTCTCTTTATAGAAATTCGGATTACTGATCAATGTTTACTGATTTTAATGAACCTCCTTATCATGAGTTTTGCAATATGAGCGCAATGAAATGAGATCACACGCAGGGCCGTTCCTAGGGTATATGCCGCCCGCGTCAGGTTAAGATTTTGCCGCCTTTTTTTTACTATGTACGAAAAGAGACCGAGCTGGCTGGCCGAGCGCCAGGGCCGCTGCTAAGGCCGGCATACCGGGCAAACCACCGGGGTGGCAAATTCTAAGAACGGCAAATCAGATTTTCCATTCCAAAATTTTTCTTCTTTGAATCCGAACAGTCACCTGTTATTCAGGGTGAAAACCAAAAGATGCCTCTTGACTTGACGTGGCTTTTTGATCTCGACCACGTTTGTAGTCAAATAACTGAATAAAAATTAAAATAAACCTATAGAATAATACCGGCAGAAGGTGAACGTATAGTGTTTTGAAATTATGATATTATTTTCATTTTGGCAGTCTGCCAATTAGAATTTAAAAATTTTCATTCCTAGGAGGGGTTTGAAAAATTTGAAAAAAAAAGAGTATCAACACTATGAACTCGTCAGTGTCGTCACTTTATTAAGATGAATTACAAAGCATGGATCCCCGTGGGATGGAGTTCAGGAAAGTCTTTACCATGTACAGCAATAAATCACAAAACGGAAAAATGTTTGAACATTCAAATCAAATGTTTTGCAATTGATCATTAATGAATTTAAAATATTCTAGGTATTAATCTCAAGGTTGATTACACTAAAACTTTTCGATATGACTGCCTAACTTTTTTCTCCCCGATTTTATCTAGATCGAAAGATATAGCCATTTTGAATTTTCATGCTAACAGTTTTCCGATTATCGCTCGGAATCTTTCGAAGGCAGCCAAAATATCTAATTTTTTCAGTCTAGTTGAATTGCAATTAGGTATAGTTTGGGGATTGGAACTCAATTTTCCGGTTGAAATTTCGAAATCAAAGTCACTTCAACCACAAGTTGAAGCAGGGAACTATACCACAATTTAAGAGTTATTAAGTTGAATTTTGGGGTAGAGGTCAGCTTGACTCCATCTATCGGCCTAGTAGGTTAAGTCAGGTCAGGTCTTATTCGGTTTTCAGAGACTAATTCTTAGACTCGAGTTCATCCCTCTCATTTCAGATCTTAGTATTGGCACTATTTATTTCCAGAGAGGACGTACCTGGCTACCTTAAGAAGATCCCCGAAAGATGCGGCCACAAAGAACTTACAAATGGATAAATTGTATATATGAAAAACCATATATTCTACATTGATTAAATTAAAACAAAAAGCACCAAAGACTAGCTCAAAAGAAAGAAACAACTAGCTCAACCTGCCTGGAACGGGAACCGGAGGATCACAACATCCAATGGTGCAACCGGAAGAAGGAGAAAATTGCAAGAAGCAGTATACATGGTTATACACCAATCAGTGCACCCCCTCTGGAATTGAAAGATGTCTGGGTGCTCATGGAAGCAATGAATCCTGAAAAACCAACCAGACCTAACCCTAAAATTTCACTAGAAAATATCCATCGATAACGAAATAACAGTGAAAATTACGAAAGAGTCAATGTGGCATTTATCTCAAGAATATTTTTTGTTCATTGTATTGTATTTGTTGTTATTTTAAATGCTTCGTTTTTTCTCCTATTCTGGACTCATCTATAGTTCATATCATTTTTTGTAATTTTTAGCCTGAAGAAGGGGAGAATTGTGTCTCGAAGCGTTCTGTTGAATGAAGTTTATAACAACTGTTCCATATGACAGATAACTGTCCTTCTCAAGAATATTTTTCATATGCGCCACAGTTTCAAGGTATTTAGTACTTTTTATCATTCTAGGTAATATATTTCAACTGTAATTTCGTTATCGATAAAAATTTTGAACCGAAACTTCAGGATCGAATAGTACTCGATAATATTTTCGAAATGAGGTTAGGCCACACGACTCATTCCTATTCAAATCATTGTACCGCGAATCAGAAATTGACGGGTCAGAGCGATTTTACAAATTTTTATTACAAAGCCGGAAAATTGTGATGTTAGTTTTCGTGGGACCACACTGTCAACCTGTAGCAGGGATATCACGCATGACCGATGGAACCATTAATTGTAGATCGATGTAGAGAGTCAGTCAATAAAGAGATATAATAAACAACACATGGCGCTGCGAACAATTTCGCAATAATCAAATATTTTGAAGTGATTATTAAAATTAATAATGCCGGGTAGAGTAGTACCAAAATTGAACTTAAATCAAGGCAATCCTGCCGAACAATGGTCCGAGTGGTTAAGAAGTTTTCAATTTTACCTAATCGCTACGGAAACGAACAAGAAGGAAGAACGAATCCAGATCGCACAATTTCTACATTTCGCAGGACCTGAGTTGCAGAAAATATATTCCACATTCACCTTCAAAGAAGATGAAAAGGAGAAACTTCAAACTGTGATCGAGAAAATAAATCATCATTTCACGCCACGCCAGAACTTAACCTATCTCCGCTATAAGTTTTTCACGGCGAAGCAGACCGATGATATGTCAATGGAAAATTTCACTACACACTTACGAAATTCAGCAAGGAGTTGCGGATTCGGCACTCTGACAGACGAACTTACAAAATTAATGTTGATCTGTTGAACAAGCAATAATGAAATCAGACGAAGACTACTGCAGGAAGACGACGAAGCAGATTTAGAAAAGGCCATTAACCCATTAGCGCCGGAATTAATTTTTTTTATATTTTTGAAATTTTTTTGATAAAAGCTGGTCTGAATTGCTCTGTAGAGACGGAAAAATAATATAAATATTTTAAATTCCCTCTAGTTTTTTCAAAATTGACGGTTGCC
Organism: Hippodamia convergens; assembly: GCA_038502775.1. Taxonomy (NCBI): domain Eukaryota; kingdom Metazoa; phylum Arthropoda; class Insecta; order Coleoptera; family Coccinellidae; genus Hippodamia; species Hippodamia convergens. The sequence continues at coordinate 119,263,769 of CM076607.1, forward strand.
ATATGGCAACCCTAACGGCGAGCAACTCCGTTGATCGAGTTTTCAAGACCCGCAGGACTGGCCGCTTCAGAAATCGGAGGTCCCGGACTCCAGAAGAAAGGAATACAAGTATTAATCGCTCTAATCGTGTCGAGGGTAAGACGGGATACATAAATAATTGTAAACGTTGTGGTTATAATCATTCAATTCGGAAATGCCCTGCTTTCAGAAAAAAGTGCGACAAGTGTAAAAAATTCAATCATTTCGCTAGCATGTGTCGTGATAACAAGCCAATAAACAATTTGGAACTCGATAACTGTCTTGAAAACAATGAAACAGATGATGAATTTATTTATATCAATAATATTTTTGGAAACAATATCAACTGCTGGCTGACACAATTGAATATGAACGGAAAGAAATTAACTTTCAAATTAGATACCGGTGCCATGGCCAATATTTTACCTATAAAGCATTTTAATCAGTTAAATATTCCATTTTGAGAAATAGAAAATTCGAAAATAATCCTCAAATTATATACGAAAAATATAATCCCAGTACTTGGTAAATGTCTTCTAAATTGCAATTACAACAATAAGAAATATTTAATTAGTTTTTATGTGGTTAATGACTTAACTGAACCATTACTTGGTTTGAATGCTTGTATAGCACTTAATTTAATTTCTAAAAATGAACCTGAGTCAAAAGAAACAGAGGTAAGTTCATTGCGAATCATTAAAAGTCACCAATCATTATTGTCTGATTATACAACAGTTATATTAGGAATTGGCTGCATTGAAACCCCATATCGAATAAAAATTGATCCAAGTGATGCACCTGTAATTTCACCTATCAGAAGAGTACCTTTAGCTTTATATGATAAACTCAAGGAAACTCTGAATAAATTAGAAAAGTTACGAATTATTGTGAAAGTTGAAGGCCTAGTGACTAGGTACACCCTTTAGTGGTTGTCCGCCAGACTGATAATTCTCTGCATATGTCTTGATCCTTTGCATTTGAATAAAGCTGTAAAACGTGAGCATAGTAAATTACTAACATTTGGCGGAATCACTGCCAAATTGAAAGGTGCCAAAATATTTCCTAAGTTAGATGCCAGCCAAGCTTTTTATCAAATACCACTAGATGAAAAAAGCAGTAATCTCTGTACTATAGGAACACCCTCTGGGCGTTATAAATTCTTGAGATTGCCTTACGGTATAAAATGCGCCCCTGAAGTATTTAATGATAGATTTAGACAAATATTCGACATGGATCAAGTGGCTGTTCACATAGATGACATTATTATTTGGGGTAAAACTCCAGAAGAACATAACGAAATTTTGGAAAAAGTATTGAATTTAGCTCGAAAGTTTAATGCGAAATTTAATTTGAAAAAGTGTTTATTTGGTGTTTCGGAAATTAAATTCATGGGGCACATCCTCACAGAAAACGGTGTTGCTGTGGATCCTGATCGTATCGCGGCAATAAAAAAATTTCCAGAACCTAACAACAAAAAAGACGTTCAAAGGCTTCTGGGCATTGTAAATTACATGAGTATGAATGGCTTAGGAGCTTGTTTGCTTCAACAGAATTTACCTGTTTATTATGCATCCAAAAGTCTAACAGATTCCCAATCATCTCAAGCTCAAATTACTAAAGAGTTACAAGCTGTTTACTTTGGACTCACAAAATTTCACGATTTAGTTTTTGGTAGACAAGTCATAGTTGAAACCGATCACAAGCCTCTCATTTCTCTGGTAAATAAACCATTGAATAAAATTCCCGCACGCCTTCAACGTATAATGTTACATCTCCAGAGATACGATTTTAAATTGATCTACAAACGTGGTAAAGAACTTATTTTAGCTGATTCTCTTTCAAGAGCATGTAACAGTTCAACAGCAAATGAAGAACTTGATTTGAAAGATATAATATGCGTAGTCACCGAATTTAATATTTCCGATGAATGTTTGGAAAGAATTAAAGTGAACACTCGATCAGATCCAATATTACAAAAATTAAAATCATACATACTGAATGGTTGGCCAAAAAATAATAAGTCTATTAAAAATGATTTTTGACCTTATTTCAAATACAAAAATGAACTCATAAGTGAAAACGGAATGATTTATCGTAATAACAGTGCTCTTGTTCCTAGCAAGATGAGAAAAGAAATTTTAGAAAAAATACATAACAGCCATTTAGGTTATAATAAATCAATTAGTTTAGCGAAAAAATCTGTATTTTGGCCCACAATATAAAATGAAATAAAATCGATGATCGATAATTGCCCAGTTTGTCAAAAATATCGAGCTTCTCTCCCTTCAGAACCATTGAAGTCCCATAATTTTTCATGTATTCCCTGGTATAAAGTAGGTTGTGATCTTTTTGAATGGAAAGGAGTACATTATCTATTAGCGGTTGATTACTACTCAAAATTTATTCAAGTTGAGCAATTGAATCGTAACCTAAGTAGTAATAATATAATTACAACTTTAAAGAAGATTTTCGCTCGTTTTGGAGTCCCCAGATATTTTATTAGTGACGGAGGAACTCAGTTCACATCGGAACAATTCAAGAATTTTGCGAGAAAATGGGATTTTGAACATATTATAACATCTCCAACGTATAGCCAATCAAATGGAATGGCTGAGCGACATGTACAAATTGCAAAAAGATTAATAAAGAAAACTATTGAAGATAATAAAGATTTTAACTTGGCACTTATTTACAATTGCGAAATGTACCGTTAGTCGGAAATAACTCACCAGCGAAAATTCTTATGTCTAGGTCTACTAGAAATCCGTTATTACCGACTAGTAAAAATAAGCTGAATTCTCATTTAATAGGAAAGAATAGATATGATAATTATTTGAATAAAGGAAAAAATAAACAAAAATGTCACTTCAATTCTAGAAATGGGGTGAAACCACTACCGAAGTTAGCCCCAAACACTAAAGTCTGGGTACAATTACAACCAAAATCAATTTGGCAGCCAGGGTTGATATTGGAAAAATTGGGAGATCGTAGATACAAAGTTTGTGTTGAAGGAAAGGGAACATATATTAGAAATAGAATATTTTTAAGACCGGCTTTTTCTTCATTAAAATCTCACAATAGTTATGATGAACGTAAAATATGTAAAAACAAAAAATTAATTTTCGAGGAAGAGCAGAATTCACCGAACCTATTATATAAAAACTTAGAATCTCTGCAGGGTTTGACTGGAATAAGTGGAACTGAAGTTGACTATGAGTTCCAGGATGACTCTTCAGATGTGAGCTCAAGTAATAATGTTTGTAATTTTGAAAGACATTCATCGCAACGTGAAAATAATTGTCAGTTTATTCAGGATAGAAATGTAACAAGAAGTGGTCGAATTGTAAAGAAACCAGACTTGTATGTTTGTACATAAATGTAAAATTACTCATATGGGTTATGGAATTGAATATACTTCATTTGTTAATTTTAGGAAATTTATATTTTCTTGTTTTTATTTTATAATAGGAAAGATGTAGCGGGGATATCACGCATGACCGATGGAACCATTAATTGGGGCACGTAGAATAATAGTGGACCAAGTCCACTCAATGTTAATTTGAGATATCGATAGTTATGTGAAATACCGTTTAAAAAATTCAAAGAAAGATTAACTATTATGGAATTGAGTTTATTCATGGAGCAATATAGGTAAGTCAATTAAGGTGAGCTAATAAAAAATTGGGACAAACATCAATCAACTTTATTTTTCGCAGAAATCATTTTATTTTTGGACTTGGTCCATTATTACAATGAATTTTCGAAATTTTCACGTTAGACGGTTTGTATTTTGTCACTAGATGATCGATCTTCGCCATTGTTTACTGATAATGATCTGGTTGCCACTTCTGCTGGTAGGCTGCGGTAAAAGTGATGGTAAATTGGAGGAATATATGGTAATAAATCTAACATGTATTTTTTCTTCGCAGATGAGACAGTTTTTTTTTGATGGATGAAGTAGATCCTCATAAATTGCAGAAAAGTTACTCAATGGTCTACCTCTTGTTTTTTTAGATAAATCGACCTCATAGAAGTCGAAGTCTGGATTCAGAGTTTCTTTAAACTAAGCCATCTCATGTTGAGCCATTTGAAACTATAACCGCAAATGGTTTTTTTCCTGTTGACAATTCCTTTTCAAATTCTTGATGCTCTAGGAGTTTTAATGATTCATTTAAATGACCTTGAACTGTGGTGATTTGTTCTTCGACATTTTGATGATGTCGATCCATTGGGAAGGTCTGTAAATTTGGCCAGTTCTGCGGGGTGCTTTTTCAATTATTCCAAACTCATCATCATTGTGAAGATAGGACTGTCCCGACACCAAGAATTTGTGATCGATGGTCTCGATAGCTGCATCTTTGTTTTGCACTAGCTTAAGGATTGAAATGCTTGCTTTTATGTTTCTATTTTGTCCTGTGTATGAATCTGAGAAAGCTATCACATGTTTGAAAGAAGCAGCAGTTTTTTTCAAATGTTTAACTAAACATGTTGATATATCTTGTGATCCCCGTCCACCCTCAGTTTCATGCCATACGTACATATATCCTGTGTTATTATTTGAGCTGGGTATACCTAAGTTATATAGGTACGAATTCCACTTGTAAAAAGCCATGGACACAGTCAACTTTTGAAAAGGGAGAGCTTTCTGTAAATCATAGGTTAATACTTAGGTATTCCTATCTGCTCTTTATGAATCATTCCTCAGACTACTTCTTGCTGATTCTGCCTTCCTTTGATGTAATTCTCGTTGAATATCTAGATCTCTTATCTCATTTATATCACTAGCAGCCTTAAATTTCAGGTTAAGTTCATCGCATAACCTACATGAATCCTGGTTTGGGTATTTGAAGTGCAAATTGAATTTAGTATTGAATACGTGATAATCAAATTAAAATTTTTTCACCTCATTTTCACAATCTTCTTTGTACAGGTCATATAATCTTTGATCAGCCATATAATATCTCAGATAAAGTATGGCCATTAGCTTCAGGTAAAGTAATTATTCTATTCGAATATTTGCATACTCCCATAGGTGAAATAGTCAGCATTGAAAGCTGTTATTTGCATCTTATAACTTCTGTTGAATACAATTTTTCACACTAATTATTGTTGTAAGAGGGCAAAAAGTGTTATTTGCCCTCTAAGACTTACTATTTTGTCGTAATGTTAAGCTAATTCAAGATAACTGTGTGGCAGAGACTTTCAACTGCGAAAATAATGAAATTAACAAACACAAATCATGACAAGCATATTATTGAATATTAGAAACAACCCATTTTTCCACGTTTCGTCAAATGGGTAGTTGTTGAAAATATTGTTCCATATATCAGTATAGTAATGAACTGTTAACAGCGTTCTTTTCAGTTATATTTTTCGATTTGTGGTTGTCAGTACGGATATCCGATCCTATATATCAGTGTTTTTCAACTTTTTTCATGACACGACCTCCCATAGTATCGCAAAAAATTTCGCGACCCTCCCAATCCTGATTTTTTCCATGTATGTTGAAAATATTGAAATGTATATTGTTAATTCGAGAAAAATTGTTGGAGACTCGACTGTTTCAAATCATTTCCATTTGTAAAGATACGATTATGGGTTTACTCAATCGAAATTTGTTTTATCATAGAGGGGTGAAGTGGTTTTCAATAGACTGACCAGACTTATGGAACTTCGCTCTGAACTTTTAGTGTAAACACAAAACCAAACAAAATACTTTATTTCCACAACAAGGTAAGTTGGTTAACTTGGAATTCATTTTTGACATTTTCCTTTTGAAAATAGCTTTTTCTTTCTGACCCAAACGTCTTCGAAGGCAGGATGCAAAAAAAAACTTCAAGGCTTTACAAGAAAAATTGAATTGTGGTCCTTGTCTTTCATTGAAGAATTGATAAGTGAGATTACATAAATTGACATACCGGGTGTTTCAAAAATTTGGGAAAGGTTAATTTATTTCGGGCATAGCTGAAAGATCGAAATTCTGATATTGGGGTCTTTAGTAATTTCGTCTGAGGAATCGAATGGACCCATCAGATTCTGGGCACAAAAAGGGGTCTTATCGAGATGAGGCCCAACTTTGAAATTTCAAACGCAAACTCATCTTTTTTATTGCCGATTCGGATTTAGCGGAAAGTTTTCAATCCGAATTGGTTAAAACGAAAAATTTTTTCATCCTTATTTGGAACCTATTCAGCGTTTTTTGTTTAAAAATCTGCAGCGTTCATTCAGTCAGGATGCGAAAATTCATATTCTAGTAATTTTACGAGAAGAATCGATTGGGCCCATCAGATTTTGAGACCGATGGGGCCTTTGATTTTTGAACAAAAAGTGCTGCTTGGGGTCCAAATATGGACAAAATTTGCATTTGGAATTTCAAAGTTGGGCCTCATATTTAAAAATTAGTTACCGAAATTAGGTACCGAAGACCTCAGTATCAGAATTCCGATTTTCCACATGTTGCGGAATAAAATCGCCGTTTCCAGACTTTTGAACCACCAGGTATATCTGAAATGAATTATCATATAATGTGAAGAAAGAATAATTTGTCTCATTACTTCTCAGTGAATAAAAACGAGGATTAAAGTACATTAAAATGAACTAGTAGTCGAAATGTTTTTTCTTTATTAATTTTTTTGTATGAATAACATACCAGTATTTCATTTCTTTGATAACCATTTCTTGATATATCTATCCTTTAAGAATTTATTAATTTTTTTCAATGAAGTAAGTACCTAGTCGTCTAGACCCATCGCGACCCCCATACAAATGCTTCGCGACCTCCTGGGGAGTCGCGACCCACAGGTTGAAAAACACTGCTATATATAAATCAAATCAAATCGAGATACAATACAAAATTCACTTATCTGAATTTCGAGAGTATTGCTCAAAGTTTGACTGAAACAGAGGAAATATCGTCCAAAACTCGTGGCAGAAAACAATTCTAACAGTCATGCGTTCGAAAACTAGCTCCCCGAATTTCGGATTAGTGTTGGAATAGGAGTCCATTCTGCAACTCGTTTCAGAATATATCACTTACATTTCTTATTTTTTTTATCAAATTTTTCGATACATTTTAACATGTTCTTCCGTTACCAGGATGAACTACGAGTAGTTCAACAAATTTTTCAAAGGTAGGGGCGTGAACCAGAAAAAATCAAAATGAGAAGAAATGTCAATAGCTTCGGATGGGCAAAAAAATGATCGGCGACTTGAAGGGTCTATAAGTGGTACTGATCGAGCTGCACATTCGAGATTTTCCCGAAAAATTCATAATTGGTTATAGTATACAATTGAAATGATATGTGATATATACCAACAATAAAATACAATACAATTTTTATAATGTTGTATATTCTAGGTCTTATGTTCCTTTAATAATCGTTTCTCTAATGAAAAATTAGCAGTCTGTCAACTTGTTACAACAAGAAAACCTATATTTCCTTCTCTTCTAGAGAATTGGTATGTATATAATATACACAAAACAAGAAGAAACAAATTGTTATTGCGGATTTCTTCAAACAAACTCTATCCGTGTATATGCCGCGAACAACGCAATGATAGTTTTAAAGTTATTTTGCTATGAAGGGGAAAATTGCGAATGTGGGAATATTCTGAAACAAGGTTTCAACCTGAGTTTGTTGTGTATTCTCTTTCTGGAGATCATTCTTTTTCTGAGATACTTGAAGTCAGTAGCTACCTTGTAGCTATTCAATTGAAATATGTATAATATATGTATGAAATTCCTCAACTGAATCCATCATGCTTTCTGTTTTTTGCACAAGAAAATATTCATTTGATGTATCCGTTGTATTAACTTGAATAATACAAACACGGTCGATAGGATAGAGTCTATTATTAAGGATAAAAATGGCATAACTGCGGACATAGACCACGATTATACTGAATCGAGGACTTGATCTAGTTTTACACTGAAAATTTTTAGTTTTGACTGCTGTATCCAGAAAATGTAATGCAATATCTCGGAAATTAATAATTTTTGGGGTTTGTCCGTATGCCTTATGGAACAGTATTTCATAGTGATTCCATTGAGAAAGAAATCTCGATTTTTGAAAAAATGGACTTAGTCCATTATTATTCTGGGCAGCTCAATTGTAGATCGATGTAGAGAGTCAGTCAATAAAGAGATATAATAAACACCACACAACCTAACTGAAATTGTATGATAATTGAAACCAGAACACTCGCGTTCGGGTCCCCACATTTCAAAATTTAAAAAAATTTGGAGCGCACAAGTCCAGACAGACCAAGTTTCTAAAAACCGGCCCTCATCAGGATCACCAATTACACCCTGAAGACGACAGGCGAATGCTTGCGTATCGGAAACCACACATTTGGAAATAGCCCAAATAATCTTTCAAGGTTGATTACACTATACCTATTCGATGTTACTTGGCCTGTATAAAGGTTGACTGCCTGAAGGTTGAAGCGAATTCGAATCCGGGCTAGTTCAGAAATTTTCTAATCGATACTTTGATTGAAAAAAATGAAAACTGCTATTAACAGATATTTTCATGTAGAAAGCAGTGGCGTAGTTAAAAAAAAAACAGAGCACTGTTTTTTAGATTGAGAACAAACGTGGAATTTTTCAGTTTGAACATCCTGTATATCTTGACGTTAAATTTTTGCATTTATATTTCTGAATACATTGATATATCATAACATTACTTTTAACATAGTTAGGCATTGTACTACAAATTTTCTGATCGATACTTTGATCTTGTCACACAAGATGTTATTTTCCACACTCGATAAAGTCGAAATTCAATTTCAGTGGGCATGATTTCAGCGCCATCTAAACTTTCAGAGTCCCTAACAACGGAAAATCGTATTTTCAACATTACTTTCTGATATATGGCCGTTTCCTATCTTCATACTCTTCAATCTTTTGGCCTATTATTATTATAACTCTTTATCCCCTTTTCACAACATAAAAATTTGTTATGACTTTCACAGTGGAAAATTGTTCGAGTTTATTCGATTTGGAAGTTCACCAGGATATACCACAAGCATGCCAATGTTTTCAGGCTTTTTCATCAGAAATAGGAAACTAGCTAGCACTTGTTATTTTCTTGAGATACATCCTCTGATTAATAATTCGGCAAATTCTCCTATAGATCGTACGGTCACGCCACTGAAAATGGCCCACCTTAATCATGGACTTGGCGCGGATTATTCTATAATGAAGTCGGAGTAATAAATCACCGATCCAGAAAAGACGCGTCAATCCAAGAACCACCTTCACACGTCCCTGTGCTCTGCCTCGTGCCACTCGATGATTCATTGCCGGCAAAATTCGCACCCTCTCGCTTGCGTACCTAAATCCGGTTTCTTGTTTGGTCAATGTTGTTTACCCATCGCTGTCATGACAGAGTGCAATGTTTTGTAACGACTGTTTTTCCACTCTGATTAGTTTATATCCCGAACGAAATGATTATTTCGATTCATTGTCCTTTTTCGATTTTCGAAATAGTAATATCTATACATAAAATCTCACGAATTGCGTAGAAAAAGTTTGCTGTACAGTGTATCCTGGCGGTTTCTGGTATTTCTAGACTAGAAACTAGAAAGGTGAAAAAGTTGAAGAGAGTTAAGGCTCGATTTATGTGAAAACACAAATATTGCTAACCGTTTCACGATATTTTGATTTGTTTTGCATGTACAAACAAATTTTGATATTTTATCGTTTTCGAAAATATGTGAAAACCTTTTTATTCAAGAATATATCTCAAAACGATTAGAAGCTTCTACAGGCACTTTGTCACTTCATTCAATCTATTTTATCCCTTTTATTACTAATGGTGGAAAAATAATAGTGATTCACAGCGTATTTTAAAGTTTCTGAAAAGATAATTAAGGAAAGAGGAATTAATGAATTCGGTTCAACATTCAAAACTCAGACTTCAAATCGCTTTTTTCCGGAAAGAGCTGATTTTTGATATAATGATTGCCACTAGAGTATGAACTCATGATCGAAAATTCAAGTTCCTAAATTTTCAGGAACCTCGGAAAAACCGTGAAAATGTAGAAAAAATCCCAACTAGAAGGTTTATCGCAAAAAGATTCGAACAAAAGTTGTAGAGCGGGGAATTCTATTACACATGATAGCTTTTCGCATTCTGGTGGTGTTCATATTGACTATTATTATTCTGAATAGGGTTGTTGTGTCTACGTTCAGCCTTCCGGGAACTTCGATATATATATATATATATATATATATATGAATCTGTTTAAGGGTATATCGACTCATAAAGGTATAAAGAAAAACTCTTTTTTCTGTATTCAAGCTTTCGCAATTTTTTATTGCTTCATCAGGGTTGCTAAAATAACATGAAACTGATAATCTACAATACAATTACAACAAATAAATCTTACCGAATTTGAATTTTTTAATCTTACATCTATCAAGAAACATTTGCATTTAATTTAAAACTCTTATTATTTCAATCTTCTTCTCAACACTTTATTTTCTATATCACATCTGCCCTGTCATCTTTCACTTCTCTTCGAACTGTCTCTGTCAGTTCTTCTTCTTTCACGATGGTGGCCCTGTCTGTGAATTTATGTGAGGTGCGCCCTCTGCCTGGCTCGCCAATAGGTAGCAGTATATATTACTCAGTTTGTTTGTATCGGACTTCTTATTTATGGGATCCTTGTGTCTATTTATTTGAATCATCTCTTGTATCAATCGTCTTTGATAATTCCTTTCCACTTTCAGCACTTTCACGCTCTCAAAATCAATTCTGTGGTCTATATTTTGTGCATGCATTGCCAATGCACATCTATTTCTACTTTTTGTGATGTCTGATTTATGGAGGGCCATTCTGCTCTTAACCCACAGTGAGGTCTCTCCTACATATTTTCTATCACAATCTCGGCAATTTAATTCATATACTACCCCACTTTTTAATCCTGTTGGTATGGGATCTTTTAGTGTACTATACAGTTCTTTCACCGTTTTTAAGTTGTATGTTGCCATTTGAATGTTCTCATTTTTGAGCGTTTCTTTAATTTTCGATGTCAACCCTCGGATATTTGGAAAAGATACATAATATTTCACCTCATTGTTTTTATCATTATTTTCAGCATTTGTTGTCACTGCTTCACTCGTTGCATATAGTAACTTTTTCAACATGTTCTTTGGGTACGAGTTTTGAGCAAGGATATCAAAAAGGTTATTTAGTCCCTCTTTCAAGTAAGTTTCACTACATATCTTTGTTATTCTATTTTTCATTTCTTTAATGAAATTGATTTTTATATTTATTCCATGATTTGAGTAATAATTTATGAATTTATTTGAGCTTGTGCTCTTCTTGTACCAATTTAACTTGATTTCATTTCTTTCCCTATGTACCATTGTATCGAGGAATGGGACACCTTGATCAGAGTTTTCCATTTCCAAAGTGAACTGCAGATCTGTACAGTATGAGTTTAAACATTTCCATACATTGTCAATTTCAGTTTCAGGTAATGCCACTATTATGTCATCTACGAATTTCTTTATCAATATAATTATGAATTTCAATTTTTTGGAACAATCATCCAGCAAATCATCCATGACATACTGTGCTACAATAGGACTGACCTTTGACCCCATAGCACATCCAAATACCTGTTTGTAAAACTTTCCTCGAAAAGTACAATAGTTATTGCTCAATACATATTCCACTATATCAAAAAACAGTTTTTTATCCACCACAGTGTGTTGTCTAATCTTGTGCCATTTACTTTTCAATACATCAATTATTTTATTTTTATCCAAATTACCAAACAAGTTTACGACGTCAAAAGATACCAATCTGTGGTCTTCTGGTATCTTCAAATTTTTAACCATTTCTGCGAAATGGAATGTGTCTCTTGTATAATATTCATTGTTTGTGTCATATGATGCCTTGAGTATGTCTGCCACATATTCAGACAATTTATTTAATGGACTATTTATGCTTGATATGATAGGTCTTATGGGGTATCCTTGTTTATGGACTTTGGGATTGCCGTAAATCCTTGGACTGACCGAATTATATGTCTTCATTTCTTTCGCTTGTTCTTTCGTTATGTAGTCTTTGTCACTTAGTTTCTGTATAAATTTATTACATGCATTTTGTACGGTTGTAGTAGGATCTCTAGGTAATAATTTGAAATCTTTTGAATCAAGTATAGTCTGGATCTTGTTTTCATAATCTGACCTTTCCATGATCACCGTAACCGATCCCTTGTCACTGTTTAGTACTATAATGTCTTGATTTTCTCTCAAAAACTTTTTTGTTTCCATATACCATTTATTCATGGGTGAATTTACTGGTATATCTTTGTGTATGAAGTTGGTAATCATATTTGTAACTCGTGCTCTATGAATCTCTCGTCTTTCTTCTGGAATATATCCCATAATGTACTCTACATCTGCTATGATATTTTCTAGTTTCATGTCCTTTTTTGTTGCTTGTAAACTGAATTTAGAACCTAGCGAAAGTACACTCCTCACATCTTCAGGGATATGTTTGTTTGATATATTCTTTAACCATCTGTCTTGGATGTTTAGATTTTGTTGCTTTTGTTTACATAAATCCATGATTTTCTTAATGTTTACTTTTTTAACTTTATGGAATACTCTCTTATAAGCTTTATTCATTCATTTACGGCAATCCCAAAGTCCATAAACAAGGATACCCCATAAGACCTATCATATCAAGCATAAATAGTCCATTAAATAAATTGTCTGAATATGTGGCAGACATACTCAAGGCATCATATGACACAAACAATGAATATTATACAAGAGACACATTCCATTTCGCAGAAATGGTTAAAAATTTGAAGATACCAGAAGACCACAGATTGGTATCTTTTGACGTCGTAAACTTGTTTGGTAATTTGGATAAAAATAAAATAATTGATATATTATTTTCCAACCAGTTTTTCTGGGTATTCTCCACAGCAATCGCTTCAATTTCGTATTATATTGCCATATGGTACGACATAACTGCATATATGCAATATATGGCGTTACCAGCGTAAGGTCTATTATTCCCTTTTAATCGCGTTTATAATGGTCGGACTTATCCACATTCGCTATTCCAACATTATGAGAGAATAGGAAGTCGAGCAAATCCTCACCTCTACAATTTGTATCCGTGCTTCCCCATACCAGATAGTGTGCGTTCGCATCACAGCCCAGAATCAATTGCTTCTGCTTCTTCCGGCACCATTCCAAGAGGCGTTGGACCTCCTCCGATGGAGGGTTGATGGCGTCACCCGGGAAATATCCTGAGGCAATAACCAGCTGCCTCCTGCCGTTCCCAATATGCACCTCAACAAGCGCCGCAACAAGGTCCTTTGTCAGGAATTCTGTAAGATTGAAGCAAGATAGTCCCTTTCTGAGGTTTTCTGGGTTTATTGACCTCCTGCAGTATATCATCTGATATAGGTTTTTCAGGAGGCCTTCAATTTGGTCTCCATTAATCCAGGGCTCTTGCAACAGCCCTATGTCAATGTGCTTTCTCGACGTTCTCCAGCATAAGGCACTGGAGGCTGCCTTTGAGCGCTGAAGATTTATCTGAAGGCACGTTAGACGTCGACTCACCAGGCGGTCCGGAGGAGGCCGGAGCTATTCTGCTACCAGTCCTCTCACCTTTCCGCCCTTGCGGAGCAGTCCTCCCTCCAGAACTGTTGATTGGCTGAGCCGCTCTGTCCTCTTTAGTGCCTGGGGGCTGTTCAGGCATAGGTTTGCCCTCTGCTTCATATTGACTAATTAGGGATGTAATTCTGTAGTGGCATTCTCAGTGGCTAACTTCATTACGTACGAATTGCCGAAAACGCTTCAAGGGAGCAGGTAGTTTTTCCATTCCCATTTTATTACGTTCATGTTGGTAATCGAAAATAAGAAGGCTCTTTAATACAGCCGTTGACGAGAAATTCATATTGAGATTGAATGAAAAAGTTTGGACTTATTCGATCAGCGTAGATTGAAAATCTTGTGAAGCTTCCTAATCGAATGCTACCCAGAACTACTGTTGAAACTGAAATCAATTTAATTGGAAATGTGAAATGAGTGAGAATCTCAGTACTTCTATCAGAATGGTCTAGAGATCGATTGTTTTCAACATGAATAATTAGTTTGACCATTGTATAACAACAGCTAATATTTGACGAACGACTAGTTTTTCGATCGAAATCGATTAAAAAACTTGCTGAACTAACTGATCAATCAATACTCAGAACTTTTTGGCTTTCAAAAATTTCTTCGAAGTTTGATATTTATAACAGTCATTGAATGATAAGGATTGTTTTTTGTCACACTTGGAAATATTTTGTCAAAACACATTTAGCGCTTTTCTGAAATATTTCGAAGTATTAATATTATGAATACTTCGAAGCTTAAACATCATAATAGCTAATCGATGATTCTGTTTCTCGAATTATTCCCAATTAATATATCCGTTGTGTAGGTCCGCAGAATGGTACTCAGTTCGACATCTTCTTCAGTCAAAAAATTTTGCATCGACTATTTTTATTTCGAAAAAGAAACATCAATGATGAGTTTCTTTAATCATGCTTTTAGTTTTCTCACTAATTTTTCTAGTATTGAATAATTGAATTCATTACTCAAGGCAGCGTTTTCCTAACTGGGAAGCGCGCCTTCTCAGGGAAGCGTGGACTAGTCTTAAGGGAGCCGCGAGAATTAGTTACAGTGAACAATTTTCAGAATTACTGCTTAATTTTTCTATTTAATAAGTACTAATAGACAAGCACATCCATCTGATTAGAAACAATAATAAAATATCGATTTACACTTTCCATTAGTTTGTATGAACAAATTTCATAAGATTAAAAATGTTTGTTTTCATTTTCTGAAATCTTCAAGAAGGGCATCAAGTTATTAAATATTTTTAAGGGGGGCGTGGTAACCTTGAGTTTGAAATCCACTGACTTAAGATGCCATATGAACATGGGCGACATGGGGAACATTCTATACCTATAATTTGATCCTTGAGATAATTGGTGAAGCTTCGAGTGAGCTGCGTCTAGCTCCCGCCAAACTAAGTGCGCATGCGCGAATGAGGGGAAATGTCACGGAGTAGGATTCTAACGAAAGTAGGGATAATATTTTCCTGGGGGGGGGTAATTATCCCCATTACCCCCCCGTAGCGACGCCAGTGAACGGAATTGACAATAATTGAATCTATAGAAATTTCTGCCTGTATATATTAGGTATTTGAGTTTCAAGAAGTTCACTACCAATGAATTGACAACGGCAAAAAAGGGAAATGTGGTAACCAGGTGATAATTAAAATCTGCATACTTTTTATCACAACGCTCAAATTCTACATTTGATAGCTCTATGGGGGGGCCGTGCACCCCCCTCCCCCCCGAGATGTTGGTACCTCTTTCATTTTCCCCTTCGGCACAACACCTCCAATATAACTTTTCTGATTCAAAGAGCAAGGAAAAAAGGAAAGTGTTTTAAATTTTTTTCAACAATTTTCCGGTTTCTAATCGACCTAGGTATGATGTAATCAGCAGAGGTATTTTACGAATTGTTTATGTTGAGCACTTTCTAGGTGAACAAAAATCATGGGGTGGGTACTTCCATATCTCAATAATTATTGCCCATTAGAATTTTTTTTCGAAAAGGGTGAAAATATAGAATCTTTTGATTAGTATTCCAATTATACTTAAAACAGTTTTCGTATTCGAATTTCAAGGTTCGATATTATTCATATGTCCATGAAAATATGGGAAATTTCTCGAATTCATATAAATCGTAAAAAAAATTAAATAAACAAGTTCCCATAGTTTTTTTTTCAAGCGGCCGTCTATACGGAGATACGTTCTTCTGAATGGCGCCACTGGAAATCAATTTTACTGGAATAAATTTCAAATTACACAATATAATCTAATGAAAATTTGATGATATCATGAACAGTAAGGATCGCTTTAAATACTATCGGTAAATTCGAATTAGCTTGTTTGGTTCACCAGGCGGACTGGGTTGTACATTTTAATACATACGTATTATACACCGTGTATGATGAGGGGTTGAGAAAACAAATTTGGATACCTTGAACATAAAGCGAAAGAAAAGGTTCTCTTGTTCATTTTTTGACTGCAACAAATTGTGATACGAAAGTTATTCGAAAAAAAAAAATTAGTTTATGTTATTGAATCCGACAAAAATTGTTGATGTCTTTCTGGGCCAGAACTGCACTGTTGAGAATCTTTGAAATTTTGTCGGACTCAATGACATAAACTAAAACCACCCGAGAACAAATTCTGCGCGCCTATGTATTAATATGAAAAAATATGAAAAAAAGAGAAGGAATACTGATGTATTCCACATCGTTTTTCGAAAATTTATATTTTGTCCCCCTGAGAAAAAATTCTGTGGGCGCCAATGCATATGACTCTACAGGATAAATTGTATACTTTATTCCATATTGAGCTATACAGATCACCTTATTTCAAAATTTCATTGAAATATAATTCCAACAACATTTTCGGATATTGCCTCCATATCAACGATTTTACATTTGAAGGATTCCCTCTTATCAAAATGAGTCATTCAAGAATTTACAAAATCTATTCACAGAAATGATGTGAGATTATTGCCGAAAATGCATATCGAAATTATCTCATCTTCACATTGTTCTTATAATCCTGGAACTAGCATTATATGTATTCAAATCTAAAAATAAAAATCCCGTCGATTAAAATGATAAGGTATACACATATCACAATGAAAAACACATTCAATTTAGGTAACAATGAGAAGCATATTTTTTGTAGTAATGTAAAATTTTAATCTCAATCCGGTGCTACAGGAATAATGACCGTTTGGGTAAATTTAGGAGGGGATTGAACTCCTCCAAATAAAACGATATTTCCACATCAAAATCATTATACGACTTTTTTTCTTAATCAATCCGTTAAAATATTCATATCCATTTGCATTAGGCATTGATGCGAAATCGATTCATTTTAGTTACTGTCTACTTCCGCATGTCTTTGCTTGAATGCAGAACTATTTCAAATTGAATTACCTAGGTCAGTTTAGAGCAGAACATTTCTTTTGAATGTTTCCAAAAATTCATATTTTTTTATTACAGTGTTAACCTGTTCCATCTAGTACAATGAGTTTCTTAGACTCACTTCCTTTTTTTTAACAAAACCAAATTAGATTAAACTTCCCAGTTTTGTACATTGTGCATCATATTTCTGAAAAATTCTTGAGGGTAAGCCATCAACGATGTTTTTCTCATTTTCTTTATTTTCCAAAATTCCAAATAAGAGATATTTCGATGAAAATTGTGTAGTCTTGCATGGAATGGCAACATCTGATTACCCGATACCATCCGAATTGAAAACAAAAAAGCTGGTTTAGAATCACAAAAGTAAAAAATAGTGCAGTTATCGAGATATTTGAGAAGAAATGCTGCCTTAACGAAAATTGTCTTTATTCTGGGCGCTGGCATTTCGCCTTGCTGTTCAAAAACATTATACATCATAAAAGAGAATAATAAAACCCTCGGTAAAGCCACAAGGTCTCTTGGAGCGTCTTCGGCTACCCGAACGAAATGAAGTTAGCAACTGAGAACGCCATTACATAAATGAACCTCTATTCAGTCAATATGAACACCACGAGAATGCGAAAAGCCGTCATGTGTTTTAGAATATTCCGCTCTACAACTTTTGTTTGAAGTTTTTTTGATAAATCTTCTAGATTTCGAGAAAACGTGTTTTTTTCGACCTTTTCACGAATGTTCCAAGGTTCCTGAAAATTAAGGGTGCTGCATTTTTGACCATGAGTTCCTACTCTAATGACAATCATTATATCAAAAATGCAGCTCTTTCCGGAAAAAAGTTATTCCAGACCTTCGTTTACTGGACTGAATACTGGGTTTAGTTTTGTTATATTCTATTTTTTTCTGATGTAAAACTGCCATTGTTTTTGGTTTTTCATTTACATTTAGAGGTCATATTCACGTTTTTCGTAGTAATTGAAAATTTTTTTTTGTCATTGAATTAGAAAATTAATTCAATTCATTAGTTTCGCCAACATACCATTTCAGTGTTGCTTTTGTAAGTATGAATTCAGATACCAACTATCCAATGAATTCATCCGATACATAATACTTCATTCAATATCGGATACTCAAAATTATCCAAGTTGCACAACATTACCCCGAACTGCTCCGAGCTTTAGGACTTGAAACAACAGGGACTTCACGCCCTCAATCAAACTTACCATCAGAGGCTCTTCTATCTCTCGGACAATCCCAGGAAAAATCATATTATCCAGACTGCTATATGAAAAAGGTCCTAACTACAAATATCGAAATTTTACAGGAGAACAAATGCGTTTCAAAATGGAACCATGGGGTGAAATTAATATTGCTTTGATTTTTACACAATAAGATGTATTATTTGATATCTGCAGTATGATTTCTGCAATAATTAACTCAACAGAAAAAAAGATGTACCCTTTAATATACAAACTGACTAGTGACTTCGGTACATAGACCGTTTTGATGTTGAAGTTCAATTTTTCGACACTTGGAGGAATACTATCGATCTGAAATTTTGTGTGCAAGTAGATGACGACAGATTGAAGTCTTCTCACACATAAAAGTATTTTCTTAAAGAGTGGCCCTTAGGACCTTTTGCATATGGCGGTCTTCATAATTATATATGAGTGGATTTTGCAGAGAAATTTTTGATATTGTGAGGAGTTCCTGTTTTCAATAGAAATATGCATACAAGAGGGTGCCATTTCTCATAGAACTTTCTATTCTGTTCATCTGGATCATAAAAATTAATAGTTTAATTTTTGTGGTCTTCTCTACGAAACCGAAGATTTATTTTCAAAATACTTGATAGTATTTTCATCATTTATTATCACCATCTGCGGGAATTCCGCTTCCTGTCTCTTTTTCAACCCCCGCTGAAGATCCAAGTCCAAGATTTGTGGTTCAATTGGTTTGGTTCATTAGAACGTAATGAACAAATGAGTCATTTTCATAGTGAAAAACCGAAAAAGTGTGAAACAAATGTGTGTTACTTAGAAATTATTTGTGACTCTTTATGCGAAACAAGATATACGAAATTAGTTCACGTGATCGAGATGTCGGTGGAAAATTTCACACCGGTAGTTCAACAAGAAAACGAGCAATCAAAAGAAAGCAGGAGCAAGAAAATCTAAGTATATCTTCATATGAATTCATGAAATATGATGATGAAAAAACCTCTACGAAACATTCATTGAGTGTAAATGATTCTTATCCTGATACAGCTGAAAACATTTCTTCTACATGATTATGGGTGCCGCCCCAGACACCAAGTGAAAACTGCGAGAATTAATGATCTAAATCATGTTCCCTTACGGCCGTTCTCAATAAACAACCGAAGATAGCCGATAGATCTCTATCTTCGGTTTTTCCCGCCTTCTATCGGTCTGGTATCCATCTATGGTTTGCGTTTAACAAATACGGTTTAACCATATCTTGGTTAAGGCTTGGATAGATAGGGACTTCTTTAGTTCTGACCTCAATCCATAGAACTTCACTTATTCATTTTATTTTTCGAATCATTAACGCATATTTTTGTATTATCACTGTGATAAAATGTCGAATTGAAATGTAGTTAATCATATAAATTTTGTTGCATTTTCATTTTCACCCTTTTTTGATGAAAGAATAGGCATAAAGACTCCTCATGACCTTTGTTTCGAATTTGGAAGTTTTGTTAGTTTGAAATTGGAATTGGAGAATACCAGGATGAAAAATATAATACTATTATCGACTCAATTGGAGGCTGGGGGAAAACAAAATAAAGTAGTCCATCAAACTGACTTCCCATTCTGGTTTGGTTGAAGTATAATACTTGTTTTAAATATTCATTTATTCACAAAGTGAAACCCAAAGAAAGGGACTCAAGGAAAATAATCAAAAAAACATGAACGTGATAAGGAATTAAATGAGGTTGCATGAAAACTGATACGAACGATATCAATTTCAAGATTTATACTACTGGTTAATATATGGTTAAATAATAAAAAATTTCAATTTTAGTGCAGAAAATCAATTATTTATATGTGAGTGACTCTCTTTCTGCTCTCTTCTCTTTGGATTTAAAGAAACTAACTGCAAAAAAAGGAATATCATTTAGGCTGGAATCACAATGCTGCAATTGAGAATTTCTGATTGAAAGCACAATTGCAATCATATTTGTTTGTTATCGAAAGGTTACCCATTTTGGTCTTGTTCGACTGCATTTTCAAGTGGAACTCCAATAATGGGTAAATTAACAGAGAATTATCTTATCTAAGGAGTGAGGACAATAAAAAATTATAACAACGAATGAAATAAACAGCTTTATTTTCATACAGGTGAAACCTAATCACACAAAAATTTACAAAAACCTTCAACTAATCAGTCACGAAAATAAATGATAATTGCTCAGCACAGTTATGCCTCGATAATTAGAACACTGTTTCCTATCACCCTTCTTGTAGATGCTACTTATATATCTGGTTCCAAAGTCCATAGAGGACAAACACTCGGACATTCACATTCAAGATATTAGTATAGATTACTGAGTTTTGGTGATAGAATATAATATTTTCTTCCCAAGGTTGCACGGGACTCCGAAAGCTGATACTGTAGAAAACTGAATGTACATGATGGTCTATTTCAAGATGAATAAGTTGGAAATAAGTGAGGATCATAATTCGCTAGATGGACCAACTGAGACCAACTCATTGATAAAATCTGAGATAAATCTTCCAGTATGAATTCAAGGTTCGAATTTCATTTTGCTTTCCATATACTATTGCGGAACTGATGAGGAATAATAATTCAGAAACTAACATTGGAAGTTGCTTCTGCACTTATTGGCCGTGGTATATTGGAAATTGTTTCATCAAACGTTTTACCTACATCTGCAGTAGGCACTTTCAGAAGATCTTTGGTCTGAGATTTTAATTCGACCACTGAATTTCCGAGAGAGATGCTGGATTTGACCCGGAGGTATTTCTCATACCTCCTTGATGACGAGAGGAAGTAGTGGATTTACGAGCGCGATTTTGATTGGCTTGATCTTGGTTTCTTCTAATACCGGCAACCATGCTGCACCAGAGAGTTTCTTCTGGAATGAGTAATACCTTGGGATCGAACTCAGCATCACTCCCGGAAATCAGATGTCAGAAGCTGGTCTACACGCTGAGCTCTCGCTATATGGCAACTTCTGTGTTGATAAATGTCAAATGACATAATGACAAAGATTTGATATTTGCTGTGTCGAATAAGTGTGATTAAGCTCAAAACGTCACGCAGTTTCCAAAGTGATTTTTCCACTTGTGGTACACCACACTGAATTTTCAATGGGTCACTAAGAGAACCGTCAATTTTTAGCGTCTGAGTCCTGTCCCTCGAATAACTAAGGAAGAGTCACAGGTAAACACCCAGCACACCCAGCCTCCCCAAGACGTCTAACTGTGGTTGACGGTGTCAAAAGCCTTGGAGAGATACAAGAACACAAAGAACCACCTGGTCAGAGTCGAATGCCTTATAGACTGTGACACACAGCAGGGATATAGCATCCGAGGCGGATCTTCCCAAAAAAAAAAAGTGTCTTTTTGAAATGATTTTATGCTTCTTTAGATAGTCTCGTAATCTCTTCTCGATGATCTTATCAAACATTTTTGTGAGCGAGGTAACCAGAGAGATAGGTCTGTAGTTAGATGGCGATTCCTTAGGTCCCTTATTTTGTATAGTGTAGAGAAATTTTGAACTCTTTTGGACAAATGCCTGATTCTATAATATCATTCATTAGCTGTGAATATGGAAAGGCGATCTCTTTTCTCATACTTTTCAGTGCCTCAGCTGAGATGTTATCGTAGCCTGGAGCTCTGCCAGGTTTAATCTCATCAATGGTCTACTAACTGCCTCTGGTGTAGTAGGCCTCATGGAGAATGAATGTCTAATTACTTTTTGTTACTAAGCAGATCTGCCAGATGCTTTTATATTGTCGGCAAGATCTTTACCTAGGTTTATGTAATGTAAATTAAGAACGTCCGCCATTTTTTTCGTATTATACACAGTAGATCCGTCTTGCTTTCGCGCGCACTTTATATCATTTTGACCTTCATTCCTGAACATTTTATTTAAAGGTTTCCATCGATTTTGTGTATTGTCTCTACCTACTTTCATAAATTTTTTATGGATTCTTTGTATTGTCTTTACTTTCATGAATTTTTGTTCTGAAATAAATGCATTTTGCCGCCCTTATTATCCGACTCAGCTTAATTAGTGATGAAGAAGGCCCCATATTGATTAGAAAATTTGTATTTTTACTTTTCATTAATTATTGAAAGATTTTTGCGTTGTCCTGTATAAATGAGGGAATCCGTTCCGAAAATATATTTTCGCCATCTTTGCAAATTTCATATTTTCTCTTCATTCGCGAACTCATAGAACTTCTCAGTGCTTAAATGGTTGAACATAAATCAGCAAGTGAGGATGGTAAATCTATCAGGGACATCCCTAAATTTCCCATCCAGTAAAAAGGCACATAAAATCGGCTGTTATAATGTTACGACCGTAAATAGCTAACTTAATTACGTGTTTTACCATCAAACAAATCGTAAATGACTTTGATGAAGTATTAGAGCCAATAGTAACAGCTCTAATAAAATTTGACCAGACGTAGTAACGACTTCCTTTCGATTAGTCGAGAAAAATGAACTAGACTTTCCTTAACTGTCATTTTCGTATATGACCAAGAGGGAATACAAAAAGGAGGTTCTTATTGGATAACTATTGATGGCTCATTAAACTTAGTGGGATGTGACTTGATTAGGTGTGTGCGGTCATGAGCTTTCTGTTATCAGGATCATAAAAATCACAATGGTTGGATGAGAGAAAACATTAGGAAGACGAAATAGGTCCTGCGGGAATTCAATATAAACTCCTCGGACGCTATGAATCCATCGCTAAGGAATAGAGTTATGGTCCAATAGTGGAAAGAATGATTCAAAGACTTGAAACAGTGAAAATCGAAATAAGAATCCGGATATTATGGAAAATGTTTTCAAACTTTGATTCGTAGCCCATGAATGTGTTATCATGACAGTACCGTTGGGACCTTCACTGCAATACAATTATAATTTCATTTATTCAATTAATAATAATTTCATTTATTCAATTGAGACACTACACAGTGTATAGAACATGTCAACTAAGGCTGAGCAACTGAGTATCTCAGAAATATGTTCGAGTAAAAAGCTTTTTTCATAAGAAGGTTCTTGATTTCTTTCTCGAGTATTTTGAAATTTAATTATTTTGCAGTGGGAGATGATTATACAGGGTGTTCGGCACATAGAACGTCAAATATTTTAGGTATATTCTTGTGGTAATTTGCAAACCTTTCCTCCCTGAAACCTAAGTTTTCTGAGTCACGGTTGAAAATATATCTGCAGTAATCAGCCATATAATGAATGATTCCTTTTTTTATGGAATCTTTCCAGAAAAACTTAAGTAAGCCTTAATAACTCTTGTATACAAGAAGAGAGACCATCACTCTTTCAATAGACCTATCAGCCTTTTACCGTCTTTTTCTAAAATGTTCGAAATGGCCAAGTATAACAGGCTGGTAAATTTCTTCAATTCGTGTTATTTACTGAATAGTAATCAACCTGGTTATATAAAGGGAAGATCTGTAACGAACGCCGTTCTTCAATTCACAGAAAAAATAATCAAGACTTTCGAAAGCAACGATATCCTACTAAGAGTATTTTTGGATCTGTCAAAGGCATTTGATTGCTTCAATCATGCATTTATTTTAACCAAACTTGAAAAATATGGAGTAAGAGATAATGTGCTCGAACGATTCACATCTCTTGACTCAGACTATTGGTAAACCCTCATGGTGTTGCGAAACGCATCTTAGGCCCAATTATGTTTGTCATTTTTATGAATGGCATCTTTGAAATTCTTGGAGGTGATAACGTCATGAAGGAAAGCGCGTGTGAAGATATTAAGAAATTACTTCAAGAGATTTTGAGATCTAGTAAAGTACCAACCGTAAACATCCAAAAAGACTGCTTTCTCACAAATTACGCTAATGACACAAACATACTTGTGTCAGGCTCAAACTACCCTCAGCTTCTCAATACTTGTTCCTTATTGTTTTATAGGGTGCAGCACTGGTTTCAGTCGAACGACTTGTTCGTCAATAGGAACAAGACTAAAGTCGTACTTTTCCGAACACCACGACAAAGATTATTAGCACCTGCCACTATCAACTTTGCAAACATGGAATTCAAACCGGACCGGACCACTATATTTCTTGAAGTCCATATTGGTCTATATTCTTTTGATTGAGAGAGCTAAAATAATAATACAATACATATTGAAACAAAAAAGTATCTAGCTGGGGTTAGTGCAACACAGGAAAACCACACAGGTCTGTGGTATGATAAAATGAGGAAAGGGAAAAAAACCCCAGAGAGGAAAAAAACTCTGATCTCACCCGTGTTAGAAAAAACTTTACTAAAAATATCATATCAGAGGATCTTGAAGGACATCTACGTGATCAGAAGAACATCTTCATGTAGTTCTTCTATGGGCAGCAGAGAAAAACAGACTCTTCACCAATCTACCCGAAATTCTAGATCTGAAATAAAAAAAAGACAAAAGCAGTAAAAACTAGCTATTCATAATCAATAAACCCGAATAGACCTACCGTTCCGTATAAAGAACACCTACCTAAAAGTTTTCTATTCATGCTCAAAATAAAGAAACAAAGAAGGCTTCAATATAAACACATAAATTAATGCTTTCTTCAACACTGAATATAACCTACAAAGTGCTTCAGTATTCAAATTCACTTCAAAGCCATGTTAACTTCATAAATATATCAATTGTTGCAATACCTCATTTTGTCTGGTGGTGTATTTTTTCATATGTATTTATTTCATCGCGTTTGCGAATACAATAATTATATCTATGGTCGGATGAATAATATAAGAGGCGAATTCATCTTCTCCATGATTTCAAATCCTGATTTTTGCTACGTAAATGAAGGCGTTCTTTTAACGGAACGGTAGGATTATCACCTACTATATTACCTGAATAAATTGTTATAACTATTGGATAAATAATCTGACTCTGCATGAGATACTACATCATGCAGATAATCTGGATATGATTTCAGAACCACCTGATACCAAAATTTTCTTCTGCACATAATTCAATAGTTTTCTGTAACTAAAATAACAATAATGTTGCTTATGCGCCTACTAATTTCTTATTCGTATTTCCATGCACCAAACAAAGTAATAATATCTTCACCATGAGAAAAAAAATATCATTGACCAACCAAAACTCATGCAACATTAGAATATATGGGGGGCGTTGACTGATCCCTTAAAACATGAGTTAGAATCGTATTTCGACAAGGACAAAAATTGTATTTCCCACTTCTTGCACACTGCTTTGACATGGTTGTTCAAAACGCAGAAATAGTAACAAACTAAACTAGCTATCATCGCAACAAGATTGCTGGAAACTAATAGAAAAACAACAAAAACAGGACCATCTAAGCAATCAAAGAGTTTACACCAATTTTCAGGATGGGTCAGAGCAGACCATCTGATTGTTTACCAGAATAAAATAAAAAAATTGTGAAGTGTGGCATAAAAACCAATATTTTATAAGTATTAAATATAAAATAGCATAACATCTGAAAAATTGCTTCTATAATTACGACATATTATAATTCAATGTTCATTTTTCATAGAATGAATTTTAGTAGCTCAAAAACCTACCGTTCCTTTAAAAGAACACCACAAATTTTAACTTTTCGTGAAAAATAAGTACACATCAAGATGAAAAATATGAAAAGGCTCCATTTAAACCATAATCTGAAACAATTCTCATTGAAATGAAAGAAAAAAAATTTCAGGTCTATTTGGGTTAAATGGTTTTTGAATTAACCACCCATTGCAGAAATTCTTTCTTCATAAATGAGTTATGACACAAATGTCACAATGTTTTAAAGAAATGAAAAAACCCAATCAATTTCCCATTTTTGAATTGCTAAACATGAGAAAACTTATAAAACAACAAGCTGAAACTTAAGAATAATCAGCCGCTTTTTTAACCTTCGGTCAGGCGCAACCCTAATCCTAACGGTTTCGGGCGCAACTCATCTGTGAGATTAAGTCGGGAAATTCATGTTTCAATGAGAAAAATTTGCTAGGAAATGGGGAGGTCGTTGAAAAATAGTATCATCATTCATATACACATAATATATAAAGAATATTCCAAAACATAAATAAAGATTGACGGTAGAAATTAAAGAAAGATGAATTCTGCGGATTTCAATATAAAAAGGATATTTGTATGAAAACAAAATGTAATTGTGATTATATATGATACCAAAACAAGTGTCTATTACTACTGACAACCGCTGCCAGGTAAACTAGAACAATGGAACTTTTATATTGTACGATATCAGTCGGTTTAGCATTCCTTTCTCTAGTGAAGTTTTGTTTTCCTTTATCTTTATATTTATATTCATATATTTTACTATAATTTCTAGAATACTTCGCGAAAACATGCATTTGAAACATACGGTGATTTTAATTTACTTGCATTTTCTTGAGTTCGAAGCCATTATACCCTGAAAAAAAAAAGACTTGAAGACTCAAGCGGGCCCATTTCAACGCACAAATTATATCAAGAATTGCAATAAATATGAAATATTACTTTACTTGTTCTTTTGTTCTGGTGTTAAGAGCGCGAGTGCACGACTTTTTCAGCCAGAAATACTGAAAAAAATCAAATTCGATGTTACTAACGTTATCGAGCGCAATCGATCCAGGAGATTATTGCACTCTTTTCGACTAACATCAACCTCTGAGGAGGTTGATATCGCACATACATGATCGCGATATAAAATCAAGAAGCTACTGAAAGTCCCACCCCTGAGCGACAAACACCGCCGTGGGAAACTAGAAAAAACCATGCACTTAATCTGACAGATTAGGTGCGCCTGTCCGAGGGTTAATACTGAATCTCTTAAAATTGTTTATTTCTCCGACTTTGAGTGCCTGATGAGATTTAGCTTGATTATTTATGGCGCCAGCACTTACACAAGACAGATATTTCTTATTCAAGAAAGAGTCATTTGAATCATCTTTGTCCTGACTTTCAAAGAATCTTGTTGGGGAATATTTAAATTGAACCATTGTTTGACCATATATACTCCCTTTATATCTAAGAGGTGTTTATTCTTATGTATAAAAACCTAGATGAATATAGACAATACAGTTTCATGCACAACTACAATATAAGAAACATCAATATTTGCTACCCGAACCACAGATTAACTGTAACAGAAAAACAGCCCAATTACGTTTGTATTAGGATTGTCTTGAGAACCTGAAGAGATGCAATAACTTGAGAACTTTCAAAAAGAGTCTTAGAATAGTATATTCTAAAACAAGTTGCAGAATGAGCTCTTATTCCAACACGAATGCGAAGTTCGAAAACGAGCGACGAAGGAGCGAGTTTTCGATAGCATGAGTGTTGGAATTGCCTTCTGCAACGAGTATTAGACGGTATTTTCTCTATTTCAGTCAATTTTTGTGAAAACCTCTCGAAATTCAAATGAAAATTCAGATCAGTGACTTTTGTTTTGTATCTTGGCAGTTGGTGTGACATACGAAAGTTGACAGATCACGGAATTTGAATTGATTTGATTCGAAACTTTATTCGATCGGAGGTCAGTACTGACAATCATAAAACGAAAAATATAACTGAAAACAATGCTGTAATGAGTTTCATTACAGCACTACTTTTAGTACTGTAATGAACTCATTACGATACTGAAATAGAGAAAATTCTTAATTCCACTGGAACCATATTCTGTTGAATATTTCTATGGAGATAGGGTATAACTACATGTATTTCTCATTTTTTTGTGATCATGTTTTCATTCTATGTATGTTGCATTCTTTGAGAAATAAAGTAATATTATTATTATTATCATATCTATGCTATTCAAATAATTAATAGTATTTATTTCAATTGACGGTTTCACAGAGACAAACAAAATTTTTTATTCAGCAGAATTAGTTGGAAAAAATACGACTCCAAAATCAAGTTGAAAAAAAAACTAGCAAAAATCGAGAGTTTCATTTGATTGAAAAAAATTGGCTATCTTCAAAGACCTTTCCGAAGGAATGCTACAACATTGATAAAAAGAATTGTTTCTGCTTCAGAATACGGATATTCCGAGAAAAACGAAAATCGTCCACAAGTACCTGGTAACAAGAACTGAATCCGTAGCAACAGTTTTCCAGTCATAAATTTTTCTCGGGCTGTTCTCATCTATACCTATTGTTTTAGTTTAATCTTTTTGCTTTTGTGCATATTTTTCGTGTATTTGTGTCGGCATTCATTCAAGGTAGCCCGAAGTAATGCGTAATATACGGCTAAAGCCGTGGTAGAGTGTGGGAGATTAACTGCGCCATACATTTTAAACCACTGTCAATCCATTATGACAGTCTAGTTTCGATTTTTCCTCCTTACTGAAATTTTGAATGTAGGGATTTAGTTTTTTTTCATTTCGTCTGGCAAACAGTAGGAAATAAACTTTTTTACGGAATTGGATAGATTTTGTTATTTGAACCATACAATGATAATAATGAAGGTTTTTTATTTCTATTTCAATGATACAATTGAAATTATAACATTTTACTCCAGGCAAGTTTCAGTTCAGCCGAATCATTCAAACTCTTTTAATGAGTACCTATATCGAAATGTATTCAATTTCTTCTAATATAAAAGCAAACTGCACTTATAATAAATTAAATTTTTCCTTTCGTCTCTTCATAAAAATATACTTTACCAACTTTTGATTTCCGTGAAGAAAAGTTTTGTTCAAACTGTTTGAAACCTTATTCCATATGCCTCATATCATAATTTTTCATTATTCAAATTGTCTTTCGATATTTTCGGTCATAATTTCATTGAAAGAAGTCTTCCATTTGAATAAGTTCACCATAAAGTTGAAATTTCCAATGCAAAGAAAAGTAAATGGTCTCCTGTTAATAATATTTTTGAAGTGACTCTCAAGACCACCAGGTTTGATTGCGAACACTCCCGTATTATATTTCCGTTTCACAGATGTACAGATAAGACATATAATTTAAACGGTCCCAGACAAAGTTCCTACTAAATCACTGCTACGAGGGTAGTTCTGTTACGAAACAAAAGGGAACCCATTGTTGTCTCTAAGGATGAATTCGGAATGAAAGCAATGCTCCCCAATTCTACGGATTTATTCGTTATGCCAAGCATATCCAATTCTACTCAGCAGATACACGCACTTTATTAGGAAATGTTTGCGAAGAGAATGAATGTGTCGGTGAGTACAGTGAGGCTGAGGCCGCGGCTGGGCTGGGGGTTGTGTTTGATATGGGCGCAAGTAGGTATTTCACTACTGTGGGGATACTGAAAAACGTTCCTGGGATGCAATTTCCAACGAAAACCAGCCAAAAGACATATGCAAAATTCTGGGTCCAATTTTTCCGTGTATGCGATACGTCTAAGAAAAATACTGACAAAATTTGCTTCTGGAACCTTGAACTCTCACTTTTCTTCAGAAGGGAATTATTTATTATCTTGTTTGAAAAATCCATACTCTGGCAAAGTTAATATCGACACTATCATGGAACATTGAATCTTCCCGAACCCTGCACTCGCGAAATAGACTGAAGGATGTAGCGACGAAGCTTAGCATACCTACATAATTGTATAGGCTCACATCTCTAGTCCAGAAAATCAATTTGGTCTCCCACCAGATTTGAAAAATTGTAAAGACAACTTTGATGTGATTCTGAATACTGAATTCGTTGGCTATTTGTTATTTCCTACTTTTCTACCATCAGAAAATTTTCTCGTAGGTACTAAGGAAATGTAAACTATCATCTGATGAGTAATTTTTTTTCAAAGACTGTTAGGAGTATTTTTGTATTGATCGGTTTGTGCAATTTTTTGTTAATACTGCGGAGTATATACTCTTGCCTGATCAGATGAACGATTTATCTTTGAAGAACTCTGAAGGAGATTTCGTGTTATTTTGAGGGTTCAATTAATTTTTTTCTTCAGCACAGTTATAACCCCAGTTCAATCCAATGATATAGGTATAGGAGATAGGAGACCCCTAGAGTGCTCACTTTCTGCATGATATTCTTTATATTCTCAAATTTTTCTGAGTGATCAGCTTTATCTTCTGAAAAATTTATAGGAAAAATCATATTTTCGACAAAAAACAAGCAAACTTCTTCTCTCATTCGCAACTAAACGCCAACGATTGAAATTAGTTGGAAATGTTTGGTGATCATTTCAACCAAACGAATCATGTAAATTAAAAATTAGTGAATAGATTGGGAATGAATGAAAAAGTTCACTTGAAGCTTACAGGAAAGCTCAAAGCATAAAAAAAAAGTTTCGATTTTTATGGAACACCTGCCAATTAGGTAGACGGACACCTTTTTTAATTTTCATTCATTTATACTAGTCCTACAAAATACATGTAAATTCGATTAAATATATATATATATATATATATATATATATATGGATAATATTTATTGGACAAAACCCTCTGAAACTGAAATGAACCGTAGACAGCTGTTTCGGTTCATTTCAGTCCAATAAATCTTATCCATGTATTTAACCGATCCATCAATATTCATATCTTTCTTATATATATATATATATATAAACACAATATAAGGATAAATAATGAGGGATCGGTGAAGTACATGGAAAAGATTTAACGGACATAACCCTCTGAAACGAAAATGAACCGTAGACAGCTGTTTCGGGCTTTCGGCCCTCATCAGTACGGTGAAAAGTTGGAAATTGAAATCACATAACGGAGTCAACACAAGGGAGCCAGCCGCACATTTGCGATTTCGGTTGGAAGACCCTGCATTCCATATATATATATATATATATATATATATCTATATATATATATATATATATATATATATATATATATATATATATACCACAAAACATAGACAATAGCCGATGATAATTGAATGAATATTTCAAGGGATTGCCAAATAATGATCGACAGGGATATGAAATCTTTATGAGGATGCAACAGGCCAAATGTAAACATTAAACCTGAGTACTTAGATAATTCTTCCCGTATTATGTTGTGTGATTCTACATTCTATGCATTGATATGGTAGGGTAGGTCAAAAGATTAACTTGTCTAAGAAGTAGGTGAGAAGGTACCTACTTTTTCAAGTGTGTCACCCTGTATAATGTGTTATATATTTTTGAAACGGAAAATAAATGATGATACCTTCTGAGTCATAATCAACTATTATTTCCAAAGATAAAGAGAACATTATGTTATAGCTCAACAAGGAAATCTTTTCGAACAAAACAAAGTACGCTACTGTATTGCTATGAAAAAATGTTCTTATAATGGTTTCATTTCAACATCCTAACACTGAGATAATGACGAAATTGAAATCGCTTTAACTTCAATTTTGGCCTATAAATCGATACCAAAAGAAGTTTGCATTATCAGTTTCCCTGAAAAAAAGGCAATCGTGTTGTGCCATTAATTTTCCTCTATCTCGTCAGGTGAAGAAAATGTAGCTCAGGTAGCACCAATTTGGCCAAATTTTGCTATGCAAATGATCATTTATTTCGAAGAATCAAATAAGAACCGAAAATCGATTTGATGTCAAGAATGTTATTTTATTCAGAGAATTCGATATTGAATTGCTCGTTATAAATCTCAATATTGAGTTGACAGAGCTTCAATTTTACTTCAGTCAATTAAATATTTCTCCGTGTGAAGAAATTATCCAATAACATGATGCGCGGAGAGAGTTTAAGGCTAATTCGACCTGTTTGTCAGTTATGTGTTATGATTAAATCGACAGAAGACATTTCTTCGATTCGGCAACATACTTGCACTAACTTCCCTCTGAAAAAATAAATGATAACCATTTTCATGAAGAGATCTTGGGACCTATTCTTCCTCGACAGAAACCTTCATACATTCACGTTCAAGACATGAATTCATAGATAGCGACAACCGATAAATCAATTTCATGAAGAAAACGAAATCACTCACCAAATCCCTGCGACAGCACCTGGACTAATCCCCGAATTTATCGCAATCATATCTTGCAGTCCCGATTTTTTCCAGGGACATAAATCTCATTGAATTCCCACCCATAACGATCCTGAAGGAACGAGGCGGTCGCAAACCGGCGCGATAAATTAGTATGAAAATCACATCAACAAAAAGGCAATATCCTATTTTCTGTAATCTTCGGGGCGCATAAATCAGACGGGGCTTAAATTCATACGTCCTCCCGTTCGGAAAGCAGAATATTCCTTCGGCTCGGGCATCTCGAAAAAATGCCTGCGCGATTCCTAATGAATTGTACAATAAACAAGACAGTGACAAATTCCTAATCGATATTTCCATCTATCTATTGAAATCGAAAACTGTCCCACCTTTCATTCCTTCAGATAACTCCTGGTGATGAATTGGCGTGGTTTGTATTGATTTAGCATGAACATACACAGGAGAATTGAGTGGTTACAGCAAAAAAGATGAAATATGACGTACATTTTTTTGAAGAATGAACTGATGTGTTTATCGACAACAAGGTGGAAATAATCCTTCCAAGTTCGGTTGGACAATCCAATGCTGTCAGATTTAACCATGTGGAAATGCAGTAAAAGGAAGTTTCATCTATTTTTAGGAAAACTTTCAAATTCATAAGGTAGTTCTTCATTTCGAATGTGATATGTTCCAGATAGGAATATAGCAAAAATTGATTATTATTGTTCGACTCATATCTGATTTTGAACATGACATCTAGTATATTTCGCACTCACTGCGAAACTTGAATACATGTGTAGAAAATTTTCAACCCTGCCATCAAAATATTAAAATTCGACAAGATTTAATTTTTTATTCTATTTTTTCGAATCTTTCAATTTTCTGTACATAATATACACACTGATTTTTTTATGATTAGGATTGAGCAAGAACTTGGTATATATTTAATGAAAAGAACACCCTGTATATTTCAACGTTGTGACGTATCACAACCTAATCTTTGATGAATTTCAGCTTCAAAATTCAGAAAAATCGATATTTATGTTTCATTTTTCAAGGCACAATCTGTCCTCCAGTTTGTGTTATATATAAAGCACATAATAAATAAATATGAGACGTATGGAAGTGGATCCACCAAACATTGATTTGGAGAATTCACATTCGAAAAGTTCACGAAATATTATTTACAAATCTGATATATGCAATTCCCCATCCGCATATAGAAAGAAAATTGACGATTTTCAGGTTAAGAATGCTTTTACGATTAAGTTCGAGGTGACAAACCCATTTCAAGTCTCGGGGACCCTATTCTCATATAAATACCGATAAATTTTACGAGGTAAAGCTGAAACGCCCGCATCATTTTATTCCCCATAAAAAGTCCCTTATTTATCTTAGATGTTTGATCTTTCTCAAGTCTCAGATATAGAAAGAAAATAGTCAGCACAGTTAGCGTATTCATTTGTCTAATACTCCTCATGAACCCTCTGGGAAATCAGGGCCAATTCAAGTCCTGCGAAAATAAACAAGAGTTTCTCGAACTCCATCGACCTCGGAGATAACGGGAGGTCCCTCCACAAAACCGAGCTCCTGAAAACATTTGCAATTACCATCAGCTGGCTTTTCTTGGGGCTATTGCTCACCTTGGAGCGACCGAGGAAAATCGTTGATACCGAATTATTTTCTCTATCGATCTGCTTGGCAATGAGTAACTATTTTCTTGACCCTACATTCTTTTTTTTCAGGTTCAAGTTTATTATAAACTTTCCATAATTTTTAAATGTTTTGAATGAAAGCTTTTCATTTTGGAACAAAAAGTCATTTGCTTCTGGCTTTTTCGTTTATTTGTTGTTATACATCTTGTCAGTTTTTGTTAATTGATCTTTCTATACAGGGTGTTTCAAAAAAGAAGATACTGATATCTAAATTGAAAAAAAATTAAAATAATTGGGGTTTGTTTAGTAAAATATTTTCGTACCGCCGTCCGTATTAAAGATGAAGGGCATTGATGAAAATAATAAATATACACGTTTTTTACAATTTTAACGAATTGTAATTATATTTTATACGATGAATCCAAAGAATTTGTTTTCATGTCCTACTTTCATAGAGAGCGCTATCAAGGACGCCCGCAGAATTTTTTTCTGAGTGGGAGCAAAGTAAAAATTTGATAAGGCGCAGGCGACATTAGTATTCCGTTTTGCTCAAAAACAATAGGGGGATCAAAATCTCAGAGGAGGCCCTCTGGTCCCCGTCTGCGGTCGCCCATGGGCGCTAGTTACACGGTTCGTATGACGTGTTGAGCATAACTTTTTCAATATTTCATTCATTTACCAAAATTATGGGTGAACTTAAACAAAATTTAATGTATCACCAAGAAGTTACTCTTGATAAAACTCGATACTGTGTACCATTTTCAAACCAATTTCATTTAAAAATTATGAAGTATCAACTGATGATATAAAGTATCATATATAGAAAGTAAGGATAAATGTATCAATCAAACGAAAATCACAAGTTGAAAATTAAGAAAAAGGCTAATAACATAAAAGAGAATTCAATCAGAGTATATGTCTATCTTTTTTCCTAAAGAATTAGATAATCTTCAAAATGGTGAGGAATCATTTATGAGTTCATCAAAATGACGTTGAAGACTGTATTTCAATTTATGAGGTGAATTCACCTCTGTAGCATAAACTTTCCTTTCAAGAAAGCTTCCATTCCTCTAACAATATACATCGATTCCGAGAATGGCGTATTGCGACACCCTCTATGAAAATTCAGTGGACCTCCTTCATGGTTACTAATTAATAATAATAGATATCTTTATCAATTCGTCATTTCTGAGGTTATACTATCATGGGTTATCACTTCATAATTTTCAAATAAAAATATTTCAAAACCTCACACAGTATTGAGTTTCATCTGAAGTATCATTTTGCTGTAAAATTAAAAGTTGCACAAGATCACTGGGAATTTTGCTCAATACATCTAATATTAAAAAGAGTACTACGGACCAAGTAACTAGCGCCCTCTATGAGAGTCAGACATGAAAACAAATTCATTTGATGTATCAGCTCCCAAAACATACTTGAATAAAATTTTATTGTAATGTTGCCAGTAGTTTCGGCCAAATCGTAAAAAATGTGTTTTTGTTTTTTCTTAAACTAGGTGGTACATCCAATTGGTGTGGAATTGAACGAAGAATTGAAATACTAAAAAATATACAGAGTGTTACATTTGAAATAACGAAGTTGACTTTCGCTTTCTGTAGAACCGGAAGTAGATTCTGCTTCAAAATATTGTACAATTCAGAGTCATGTACTCCAAAACAAAAATACAACTGCTTCCTCGAAGAGTTCTAAAGAAACACTTAAAAAAATCACCCTGTATATGGAATATGAAACAAAAGCTCCAGATTACATTGAGATCTTAATAAAACGATTCTTCCAGTTCATTCTCCTGTCAAGACTAATAACCTTCGCAAATATGCAACTTCATTGTGAACCACCCTGTATGAATTATAAGATCTAAGACATAAACCTCTAAAAAAGTCCAAAGCATGTTCGATTAACTCAAGATTCATGTCATTGCGTACTAACGTCACACACTAACTTAAGATGTTAGATGTATTCGTGTAACGATAATATCTTTCAAAGATATAGGGGTTGATGATGTGCAGAGGCGAGGGGTACCAGGTCATGGTTTTCGTCCTCAGCGTGCTAAAAACTATCGCTATAAAAATTTTTAGTCTTACAGAGGAACCGTTACTCGAAAGGTTCACCAGCTCTTAGACTGTCAAAGGCCTTAGGATAATCAAATAAAACAGGAAGAGTAAGTAGGCCATCATCAGTAGCAAGTATGATATCGTCAGTGATGTTCAATAATGCAGTAACGCATCCATATCCCTCTCGGAAACCGTACTGAAACGAAGGAAATAAATCATTCGAGTCTGGATAAGCTCTTATCTGCTTATTCATAATGTGTTCTAGTATCTTAGATGAAGTAGGTAAGATACTAATAGGACGTAAATCACCATAATCTCCAACTGATCTGGTATTCGCAATTGGAGTAACTTGCGCTATCTTCCATCTTGAAGGAAAATGATTTTCCAACAAACATGAATTTATAATATTTACAATATGGTGCCTTATAACTGGAAAACACATCCTAATCATCTCCAAATTAATACCATCTAAACGAACCGCATTCGTTTTAATCTTATTTATTGCCTCTAAAATGTCCGAGCCATCGACTATTCTGAAATGAAATTCAAGCCATTGACGCTATTATTAAAAAAATTAATTAAATCCTGATTGCAACCATTAACTTTTGGAACTTTCTACTCAAGCAATGATTAAATATATAAAAGATTGTAAAATTACAGGCTGAAAGACCCATAGTCGATGGCCAATAAAGAGCTGTTATTATTATTATTTATTTATTCATTTCATCGGGATCATTCAAATGACTAGTTAGCTTCGGTATATATTTGGTGTTTACAACATCTGTTTTCTTCAACTCTTTCCAAAGATGATATATTTTTTTCTCCCTCCTAACTACGGTGGTAGTGAAATTATGCAACTGTTTATAGTAGGTGAAATGGGCAGGTGCATTTGTACGTCTATAGCGTGATTTAGCCCTATCGCGAAGTTTCATGAGAAGCTTTAATGTGTCAGTCGACAACGGAGATGGAGGTTTTAACCTCTTTATCGTTCTAAGAGGAGCTTATAAATCGAATATGGACAGAACAGTATCAGTTAGAAAATTTACTATTTCATCTATATTTTTGACATAAAATATCCTGTCCAGATCTCCATCCGCCAAAAGATCGTGCAACCTCTCTCAATCTACATTTTTCAGTATGGTCAGAATAATGATAATCCAAGACGCCTGACGACCTGTCAATACTGGTTGTTAGCATGATGTCTATCAAAGTGGTAGAGGAGGAAGTGACCCTAGTGGGCTTCTCAATTAAATTATTCAACTGTAAATCATTGAGGAAACTATCAAACAGAGGCTTGGCTTCAAGAGGTCAACATTCACATCCCCAAGACATATCACATTATCGCAGAGGGTTGAAACATAAGAAATAGCCTTATTCAACTCACAAAATAACAGGCGGTCTATAAACAAAAGGTACAGACCCACCCCCCGCCTCGCTTTTCACGATGCCACCTTACAAACAGATATCCATCTAAAGCAACAAATGCAGAATCAATATCAGGTTTTAACCAAGTCTCCGTAACCGCAACCACACTCCAATTGTCACTCAAGACAAAATTTCTGAATTAATCAAAGTTTGAACACAAAGAATTTTCATTAAGATGCATTACATTCAAATCCACCCCACTCATCATCATTAATATTTGAATACAACATATTCCAAACAAAGTAAAAAAAGTTATTGATAAGAAATTCTGAACGTTTCCGAAACAACTGTGACTCAACACCGCGATTAAAAAACTGGTTTCGGATCGTATGCTGCAATCCCCTCTGTTCGGCTCACGGATTTCAGAACATCAAGTTGAGTGCTATTTTCAATATAATGTACTTTACCTCGAATTATTGAGGACTCATAGATTTATCCTAGAGTCCACTCTGAAACGAAATGCTTATATATTTATTTTTAAAATTTATTTTTCTTACGATTCGTGGTGTAATTTACGAGAAAATTAGCAATTCTATGGAACCAAAGCCAGGAAAAAATGTTTTTCAACAGAACCGAGAAAATCGGAATGGAAATAATGAAGCTAATCAATTCTCTCACGAGGAAGTAGACGTTGAAATGGAAAATGGGAGAGAAAGAGAAATGCCTGCATAGCTTATCTGAACTGTGCACTTCATTCTTGTTTGTAGACTGTTATCTCACTTTATTGAAAACAAACGCTGATGTGAATGTTCTCAGACCCTTTGAACATTTTTTTCAAGCGATATGATGAAACGTGTTTTTTACGAGTTTTTTTGTTTTCCTCCACAAGTCATGATTTCATGAAACGAGAATGAAAGTGTTCCCATTTTGTCAATTTTATTCATCTCAGAGTTGCGATGGTGAAATTTGTTTGTGTTCAGGAATTGCATATTTCTTCAGAGCCAATCAGTGGAAATACCTGAATATTTTTCTCAAAGAAAATATTTTTCACATGGATGATATCATCCTAGTGTTATAAACTAGGAAATAATTTCGAGAGAGAGAATAGTATATTCTAAAACAAGTTGCAGAATGAGCTCCTATTCCAACACGAAATCATGAGTGTTGGAATTGCCATCTGCAACGAGTATTAGATGATATTTTCTCTATTTCTGTCAAGTTTTTTGAAATACTCTCGAAATCCAAATAAAAATTCAGATTTATGACTTTTGTATTGTATCTTGGAAGTTGATGTGACTTACGAAAATTGACAGATTACAGAATTTGAATGAACTTGATTTGAAAATTGAGAAGATCTGAGGTCAGTACTGACAACCACAAAACGAAAAATATAACTGAAAACAATGCTGTAATGAAACTCATTACAGCATTACTTTTAGTACGGTAATGAACTCATTACGATACTGAAATATAGAAAACATGTTATGCGACTGATAGTTCCTATTGCCATTATACCTAATAGAGAATAATCGATAATAATAAGAAAGAGTAATTCGCAGATATCATATTGATATTCTAGATGGTGCGACTAAATTGTGAAAAAAAAAATTGACATCATAAGCGACCAACCATAAGAGTTAATGAGGTGCAGTCAAATGTCTCAATAATTCCATCTGGTCATGGGTTGAATAATTTGATTTTCCATACTTTATGTGAAGCATGCAAAGACTCATCTATATAATACATTTTTTCAAATATATGAGAATGTATTGAAACTGCGTTTTGTCTAGTTCGACGAAAGAAAGTCTTCTGCTTTTATTAGTTTTTCTTATAGGGTAGTCATGTCATTGTTTCTGGAGAATATTCAACAAAAATATGATATTTGTCAACAATGAAATCGAAGTGTCGATTTGATTTTGAGTTATGTTTTATACAGTCGCAGAATCAGAACCTCAGAGGGAAGTGATATCGAAAAAATGGCTGGGCCGACAGATTCGGTTAGGTTGGGATGTAGAGCACAACGTATGGTTCAAAATAAAAATATATTCTGAAAAAAGGAAAATTGCAAAACAAAAAATACTACATTCTACGAAAAGAAATTAAAAAACAAAAACTAATTCTATGAAAATAAAAACGGGAAAACACAAACAAATTCTGAAACATGCGAAATTGAACATCGACAAATTCAAATTAAATGTTGAAATAATCCACCTTGTTGTGCCAAACAGTAGCCAAATCTATTATAAAGGGGAAATCTCATATCTCTGAGATTAGTCATACTTGCTATTTTGGCACAAAGTTT
The DNA here is from genome assembly GCA_038502775.1 of Hippodamia convergens. Lineage (NCBI taxonomy): Eukaryota > Metazoa > Arthropoda > Insecta > Coleoptera > Coccinellidae > Hippodamia > Hippodamia convergens. Next base: position 119,303,371 of record CM076607.1, read on the forward strand.
GAGAGCCGAACGTGAAGGTTTCGGCCTATCTCCAAGAACAACAATGAAAGAAGTTATTGTCTACGCAATAGATTGTCCACCGAAGTAACATTTTATTATTTGAATTTTTTCTTCAACCGTAAATCTTTTGATTTACGCGGAAATAATTTATTTTCAAACCGTCTAGCTATCACATCTGACGTTCGGACGCGCCTAATGTGCATTGCAATTTGCGGCAGCCGGGATCACCTCCTCCTGCCGAGACTTGCCATTCCAACAGTCCAGTCCCTTATTTGTTATCGAATCGCTCATTCGAATTTAACATTCACATTCCCAAGTTTCCATAAGGATTTTCTATATCTGTATGGGGGCGTTGTGGCGGCAGGAAGAAGTATATGTGGTGAATATTCTCAATTCTGAAATAGTTAATAACGGGAATGAGGATCAATGTGAAGAACAAACACTAAAAATTCGTCGACATTTCTTCCGTATTTTCGGGTTTTCAATTCTGTTCATCCATTGTCAGATTTCATTTGCATTAGTTTGTTCTTCTTTGTTTTCTCCTTTTTCGTATGACATGTTTTTCTGTGAGTTATATCAGTATTATTATCATTAATTTTAAAAAAAGTGGAGATACCTTTACAGTCGAATTACAAGAAAAAATAAAATAAAATATAAAATGCTACACCAATCTGTTCTTACATGCACTCACAAAAATACGGCGACCCCACAACACTATCAGGATGGCGGTTCCACTGTTCGAAAATCCTATTCGAAACAAAGTTTATTCTTCGAAAATTCGGTAGTCTCGAACACGGGAGTCGTTGGTCATCAGAAAGAGTCTTGACAGGTTCAGGCCGAACATACCATTCATCGCTATAAATGCGATAGGTGATCATATCACCACGCCGCCGCCTGTCTGCAAAACTAATAAGACCTAGAATAGAATAGAATATGATTATTTATTGGTCCTTTCAGATAAATAAAGATATGAAATGAAATGAAATGAAATGATTTGAAATGAAATGATTTATTGATCCTTTTTGACACAAAGTGTATAGGACAAGTCAATATATAGTCAATATATAGGAAAGGTAAAAAAACAAATGCATACCATAAATACAAATATCAAGTTTAGAAATATTCTCCTTGCTCATAAAAACCCTCAGAATATAAAAGCAGTTTGATCTCTTTCTTAAATTTAGGATTTCGAACCTGTTGGGTAGCAGAGCTGTGCCTCAGAACTGGGCTTTGTGTTCCTCAGAGCACTCTGCCCCCAAGCCCTTTTTAACAGGGTTCGAAAATATCATGAAATTTATATAAATATCAAAATATCGGATATATATCCGATAGATACAGGGTCTTTCACGAGGAACCTCACCCATATTTATACGGGAAACTACTGAACGTATTTTCATGAAATTCAGCACTTATGAGTATTTCACGATACTGATGAAATCTAAAATATTTTCAAGGCATGAGCACCTCCGGTTTTTCCGGAAATGACGTCAACTTCCGTTTTTCAAATTTGAACACCATTTTTTTATTGCAGAAATAGACTCCTTAGGAAATTTCAAGTTATTTTGATGTACATTTTTCAGTTTTGGTTGAAAAATTCTCTCTGAGCGGAAAAATTCGAAAAAAAAATCTAAAATAGAGCTCCGCTGAAACAAGAATAACTTCGAGGTTTTTGGATGGAAAATTTTCATTTTTGAGATTTTTCAAGATGTAAGATTGATGTATTCACTTTGAAAATCGAAATCGCGATTCATGATACAGGGGGTGAAAAAATCGCTTTCAAAGTTAGGGATGACAAAATCGTGAAAAATCAATTTTTTCAAATTAGAACCCCATTTTTTTATGGCAGATATTGAATCTACGTTAAAAAATAATGTGAGTGTATGCATCACACCCTTGCCCTACAGTGGATATTTTTGAGTTATTCACAAAAAACTGTTTTTCGTCTTGAATTTTCAGCTATTTATTTTCCCTTCACGCCAAAAAGATGAAATTTTCAGGACCTATGTAAATTTATTATTGGGAGCAAATCTTCTTATTGGGCGAAATGAATATTGGAATTGGAAATTTCGAATAACGTCACATATATAAAGTAATCAAATCCAAATTGCATAACAATATTTCACCTGCATTAAAAATGGTTTGATATTTATCACAAAAAAACCTCTCATTAGTCAACGCAATGAGGATAACAAAATAAGTCTCAAACGCGATAAGAAATGGCTCCCTATTTGAAGATATCTTTTAGTATTAAATCAAAATTCCTATGTGAGGTCAAAAAGAAATTAAGAAAATCGGTCTCAAAATTAACTCGTATGAGCGTCTCAAATGTGACAAGAAATGGAGTATCATTTGTGACCAGTTTTGCGATCGCATATTCAACTACTCATTGTTCCGAAATGCGTACTTGATGTGGAGGACATTTGGATGCATATGCGAGCGAGTGGGGAGGTAAACAGTACATCGCATAAGAGTTACATTTGCATCGCCGTGTTTGTTGGGGTCTGCTTTAAAAAACACTAATCTCTTGAAATTTATTCACTGGGCCCATGTCTTTATTTCTTCTTTTCTATAAGTCCATATCTGGCGTCACCATTCTTTATATATTATCATTTCCATTCATATCATAATCACTCTATAGTATATCGATAAATCACTTAACATTAATCAATTTCTGTATCTGTATACTATAGTTTTTGTTTTTCAATAATTCTCAATCCCAATTTTTTCAATTCTTCTCCCCTTTCAATTATTTTTTCGTCTTCCTGGTTTCACTTCTCAAAAGTCCTTACTCTCTAGATTTCTCAACACTAATACATAATACAATAACATAGAATTTTTTTACATTTTTCTTATAAATATCTTTCGAATTTAGCCTCATCAAGAAACCAGCAATTTAACACAATGAATTTGGAAATCGAAGAATACTAATGATAATTACATATGAAATTTACTATGAGAATATTGAATTGATATGATCTCTGGCATGTAAACAATGAATTTAAATGTTGTAACTTTTGAATTTTGATGCATTTGCTTGCAATTATGTTATGATTTAATTTTCTACCAGGTAATGTTTCATGTACCATTTTTTTATAATATTGAATTAGATATAAATATAGAACCAAAACAAAATTTCATAACATATATATATATATATATATATATAGAGAGAAACTTATTTGGGATAGCAGTCTAATTCAATAAGTGTACTCTTTTTTCCTTTACTTTCTCAAGCTTTCAGGATTTATTTATCCCTTCTTCAGGAGATGCTACAATAATTAATGATATAATTTGATTAGGTACAATAGAAAATGTAACTTACGAAATATGAGATTCTGAATATAGATGTTGAAAATAAATATAAATTTTGGAAAGTAAAGGAAAAAAGAGTACACTTATTGAATTAGACTGCTATCCCAAATAAGTTTCTCTCTATTTAATCCAGTCAACTACCCTATTTCATATATATATATATATATATATATATATATATATATATATATATATATATATATATATATATATATATATATATATATAATAAAACCCTGATGAAGCAATAAATTGATTGCGAAAGCTTGGTGAAGAAAAAAGAGTCCACTTTTTACTCCAGCGATACGTGAGTCTCTATACCCTTAAACCGTCGTATTTAGATTTCTAAAGACTCTTAATACATTTAACTATATATTTATAATGTATTGTATAAAATTTTCCTCGACCATATAAAAATTAACAAAAATTTAGTTATTGGTTATGTGGTCAATTTTTTTCAAACAGTCAAAATGATCTGTGATTATCTTTATTCTCAATATTTCATCGACCGTTGTCAACTTCCTCAGGAGAAACTGTAATACATGAAATGTAAATTCGTGGACAATACAAGAGAAAATGGCCTTACTCACAAGATGTACAAAACACTAACTATTTAAAATGTAATCGCATTTGGTAATAAAATTTAATAAAACTACTCGGGACATCGGACAGGTGAACATCATTCATCAACAAGGTAAAACAATTTTTTTTTCTCCCTGTACACACGCAATGTTCTTTGAAAAACTCACATCAACACCCTCTATGAGTTACAATTGAACTAATTCAAATCATTCAAAATGCCACTGTAAATCACACTCATCTGGTCAGTATCTGATTTAATCAGATTTAATCAGATTTAAATCAGATACTGACCAGATGAGTGTGATTTACAGTGGCACTTTGAATGATTTGAATTAGTTCAATTCTACAGAGTTTCGATGTCCTGGAGCACCAGCGTTTTTAGCTTTTTGCACAGAACCTGTTTCTGCAATTCTGCGGTAGGTTGCTGAAAACACACCCAAGTGAGGAATACGCCTATTAGGGAATCTACGTGAGTATTCTCTCTGTGCCTCGGAAGCATTACCATTGCTGTATCCATACACGAAAAGAATATCTGCATATTCAATATGAGTAAATGTAGACATATTGAATAGAAAATAGTGAGATACATTGTAGGTAGAAGAATATTGTCAACAATTCGAAAGATTTTTTAATAATATCTAATTGTCAAATCGATATGTCAGTCTAAAATTATTTGTGAATACACATTCACTGTTTTCTATGTTGGACGTTCAAAAGATTATTCATGAAAAAATCTGCTGAAACGAAACTAGTGACTGCATTGTAACGAAATCTTTTTTAGGTAATGAAGACGGATTTTGGCAAGTTTTCGAAACAATTTTCTCATACATAAATTGTGGAATTCGAAAGTTGCAGGCGAATTGATATTAGAGATTTATTTTCCTTTCCTCTAATCAACTAATTTTCTTACAACATCTAATACATGATAGTTTTGCTTTCACCATACGTATTATATCCTTTTTTGTTGAAAATTGTCCAAAATCATAATCAAACATGTTCAACGTGGAAAAAATTGACGAAAAATGAAGTAAGGTGAGAATTTTTTCAAAAAACCCAAGAACTCAAATATCTTGGAAACTGTTGATTTTTGGATATTACTATATATGGCTCAAACTACTGCGAATGAGTCTTACTATCACGTCCTCCAAGGTTCACGTCGAATTTGGAAACACCCTGTATATTATTGAAGGAACAATTATCATAATCGACAAATATTAATCGATAAGAGAGATAGATAACTTAAGATCCAGTTGAGGAATACTCTCGCTGTGTAATACCATAATATAGAAAAATAATAAATCGTAAAACAAAAAAATTCTTTGTCTTACGGAGGCCACACCAGAAACATTTTTGAAACAAAGATGAATTCAAATAGTCTAAGAGCTTGTGAACCCTCCGAGTAATGGTTTGTCTGTAAGGCTAGAAATTCTTATAGTGATAGTTCATAGCCCTCTGAGGGCGAAAACCATCGCCTGGCACTCCTCACCCCAGCACGTCATGAACCCCTACATCTTTGAAAGTGTAGAGTGCTATGAACTATCACTATAAGAATTTCTAGCCTTACAAACCGTTTTTAGGAGGGTTCACTAGCTCTCTTCCTAAAAATAGTAATCATCGAAACGAAAGCCATTTTCCATTCACAGGCTCGCAAATCTTTCATCATGACAAAATTTTATAAAATTTCTCCATCCTCATGATAAAAGATCTGTAGGCCTGGGAATTGAAAATGGTATTCATTTCCATGATTACTATTTTGAATTAATCTATGTTTCAAAACGCATTTAAGCGTACTACCTACGTTCTCAAAACTATTTGAGTTGGCAATGACGAACCGTTTGGTGGTCTTTTGACTTTCATGTGGAATATTTCATGACAATAAACATGGATACCTTCAGGGAAGGTCAGTCATGACGGCTGTGATGCAGTTTACGGAGAGAATTATTCACGCATTTGAGAGTAAATATTACTAGTAGTCCAGTCAATGAGGATATTTGCTCCGAATTCTTTCAAGATGCATCAATGTACGAATTTGACTGTGTCTAGGGAAATTACTAGGCACTAGGTAGTTTAATAAAATGTTTAATGAGTAGATGAATAGAATTAAAAAAACTGACAACAAGAACTCGGGATTTCAGTCACTGAACGCACGTCTATGATGTTTTCGTCTTATAAATCTTGTTTAACGACCTCTGAACTTGCTTCCGTCTATTCCGCTTAGTCTAAGAATCGTGTCCCAAGATTTCGTCTTACGTCTAACTTTTCCTACTAGTGTCCGTCTAATCACTTCGTCGCAAAATTCGTCTAATCGGTTCTTCTGAACCGCGTCTAATTAATACTCGACGTTCTAACCGACACTCTTTCCGTTCTCTGTTCGACCCCCCGAAATCCTCTAATCGACTCTCCCTATTTTTCTCGAGGTACCCCCTGAACTCTTTTCCCCGCTAGACAGAGGAACCTTCAAGTTAATATTTTCTCATGAATCTCGACTCTCGAAATTGACACCTGCTAACCCTCAAGAAATCTAGCGCCTAGCGTCAAGTGCCTCGAACCGTCTGATAAACGTACTTCACTTGAGTTCAGTGCCGTAGGTTAAAATTTAAAACTACAATAATCCTAATACCTAAATAAACTCTCGGATCCCACATCAATTTACTTGAAATTTTAACAGGAGGTGAAAACAACTAAAGGAACAAAGTCCACCTTATACCAAAGTATGCTTTTATCTTAGGGGTGGTTCCACCTCTTCTAGGGGGTGAACATTTTTTTTGTCAAGATACCACCAAACCATGGAATGAAAGACTCAATTTTTAGCAAAAAATGTATCATAAAGTTTTTCTGAAAACTATACTTTTTTAGTTATTCGTGATTGAAAACATCATTTTCATTGAAAAATTACACTTTTGGGAACGGTTTTTTACGAATAACACGAAAACTATACATTAAACAGAATGAAGTTTGAGGAAAATATTTGTTGCCTATAGAGAAACAAAGAGAATATGTTTCTTAGAATTATTCAAGGTGCAACACAAGGCAAGATATCTTTATATATAAAACTCAGTAGGCCATATTGTTTGTTACACCACTTATAACTCAAGATTGGATGAACTGTTTTTTATGAAAGTTTTTTTGTTGGATTCTTTTACAGTGGGGTTAGCATAAAATACATTGAAACTATGAAAAACTTGATGAAAAAAACAAAACGTAGGAAATAATTTTCCTTCTTGCGAATAACGCCTGTAGATGTCGACACGGTTGATAGCATGTTCGTGAAAGTATGTTCTCTACATAGCCGCTAGATGTCACTACAATGTGAACTGTGTATTTCGAGTTGCCAAAATGTCTTGGATTTCTAAGGTACATAGTACATATACATAATTATGTTTATAATTTTAAAGTATTGAATTTAAAATAACGCTAACTGTGATAGCCCGTGATTAGAAATTCAATACTTCGAAATTATAAACATATATATGTTTACGAACTTTGACAGGAGTTTTTCGCTTACGTCCATTGTGAATTGACACTGAAGAAAAAGAAGAAAACATCTTAGCGTCTCTGTCAAAGGGGTACATTCTACATTCAGGTTAATTTTTGGTTCCGTGAAGAGACCAAGACAAAGGTTATTTCTGTTATTTGTGAAGACCTGATAACTTTGTATGTTGTATTAGGTATTGAATTTGTTGTGTATTTGCAGAACTTAAGTAGTTTTTATATACAGTGATCAGTAGTAATCCGTTATTGGAACTATTTCATCGTTATTTTAATTTGTCACGATTTGTGTTATTGTTATTTACAATGCCACGTACAAGAAGATCTAATACATCACAAAGGAGACGTAATGCTACTAGACTTCGGAATATTTCGAGTCAATCCTCTGTAGAGGATCAAGAAAGAGCTCGGGTGCAACGCCGTGTAAGTATGGCCCGACTTCGTGAGTCACAAACTCCAGAACAAAGAGAAGAAGCACGTCGAACTTCTCAGATGAATATAAGACAGCTTCGAGCTAATCGTAATCGTCCACGAACGAGAAGGAACCGAAATATAAATTTGAAAGGAATAGCTTTTCAATATGAAAGTACAGTCGACTACAGCTCTCACCATTCCGTTGTAATTGGCCCAATGGAAGTGGTGTGCTGCTATTGCGATGCATTAAGGTTTGCTGTGGAAAGTCCGGGATTGTGCTGTCAAAATGGCAAGGTGAAATTGCCATTATTGCCTCCTCCACCTGAACCATTGAATTCTCTGCTCCGTGGAGAAACATCCGAATCAAGACATTTTCTATCGAACACACAGAAGTACAATGGGTGTTTCCAAATGACGTCATTTGGAGCAGGTATAATTCAAGAACGTGGATTCAATCCAACATTCAAGGTAAGAATATAATATTAACATTAATGATTTCAAAATCACTTATTTTGTCTTCCCTTTCTGCTATTCAGATCCAAGGCCAGATTTACCATCGAATTGGATCCTTACAACCACTTGAAGATGCACAACATAAATTCCTCCAAATCTATTTCATAGGCAATATGGATGATCAACTTGATCAACGTCAATCAATTAATGCAGATGTGAAAAGAATAATTCTTCAAGATTTGCAGCAACTACTTCATGAACATCATGCATTGGTGCGAGTGTTTAAAACTGCTTTGGAACGTATGCCAAGTGACGATCACAAGGTTGTGATTAAAGCAGATAAACGACCTGTTGGAGCACATGAACGCCAATTCAACGCCCCTACAATAGACGAAGTGGCAATTGTGATTGTAGGTGAAAACTTGGAAATGCGTGATATTGTTCTTACGCGTCGCAATACTGAATAATTGCAACGAATATATGAAACACACCGTTCATACGATGCTCTACAATACCCGCTAATGTTTTGGAGAGGTGATGATGGATATCACTTCAATATCAAGATGATAAATCCACAGAATGGTGAGAACCTACATTTAAATTTAAAAAGTCTACTTAATATAAATTTGACTTATTTGATTTCAGGCCAAGAAACCACCGAGAAAGTTAGCTCGATGAATTATTATTCATTTCGTTTAATGGTTCGTCAAAATGCTGATAACTATTTGCTGAGATTTCGTCGATTGTTGCAGCAGTATTGTGTGGACATGTATTGTAAAACTAGCTGACCCAGCAGCCTTCGTACTGCCACAATCGATAAAGTATTAAAAAAGTTCCCTCTTTTCCTCTTATATAAAGAGAATTTTTTTGATGTATGAGTAACAATGAGAACTGCGGTCTTGAACTATATAAAAAAATTCATTAAATTTCATAATATACTACTGAAGCCGAAAAATTACTTTTCTTCACGTTAGAACAAGTTGTTTTCACCCCTTAAAAATGATAATATGAATATAGGAATGTTTTTAGATCTCACAAAAGCTTTCGATTGCCTATGGAATGGAGTTTGAATCGGAGATACTTGAGGACACTATGATGATTGAACTCCTTGTGTAGATATCTGTCATATCTACAGAAGTCTAATCATCACTCAAAATAAAAATTTCTGAGGGATAAACTTGAACATTTACAGCAGGCATTCATCGCCAATGGCTATAATGCGAAAGAAATTCGGAGGGCAATAAGACCAAAAGTTTTCACGTGGTGATTACAAATTACAAATCATCCCTAATGTCTAGATCTATATTCCTCAAACTGACCTAACAAATAGATACATTGAAGGATCCTTCTTTTCCCGGAGAAGATTAAATAACATCCAGAGAAATTAAAAATACTCATATGAATATAATAACTCCGCTTGCTTTCATTGTAAATTTGAGAAACCCCTGTGTATAAGGGAGGTGAATCATCATCCCTCCCAAACTCTCGACGTGTTTTGGTCATAAAGAACTTCTCAAAAATATTTGAAAAATATTTAAAGAATCGCAATGTTGAGTTCCTTGAGAAGAACAAACTCTTCATTCCGAATCAGTTCGGAGACAAAAGTACAGAGGATGCAGTTTTTGAACTTATAAAGGAAATTCATGACAACTGGCATGATGGGAACAAAACTTTTTTAGATCTTAGAAAAGCATTTGACACCGTGTCACATGATTTATTATTGGAGACAATGGAACGCATTGGTTTCTGAGTCAAAACATTACTATTAATAAAAAATTAACTAACGGATAGAAAACAACGAACAAAAATCAGTAACTCCCATAGTTCCTATTTGACACTTGACACCGGGGTGCCACAGGGCACAGTTCTTGGTCCGGTTCTTTTTCTTATCTACATTGGTGTCTGATCGTGGGGGTTTCTTCGATCAAGATACGACCATCCAAGTAATGATTTTTCGGAACTTCAGATGTTCGAAGACCGCTACAGGATCCTAATCAAGGGAAATCATCTCCTATAGATGAATCGAACATCTCTCAACACAGAAAATGCAATATTTTCTGGGACCAGAAATTACGACATAATCCGAAAATTGTCAAAATGACAAAAGGAAGTGTGAAATGACATCCAGTCAAAAAGGCATTACATTAGGTATTAATATTGAATGTTTAGTGATAAAAAAAGACTCTACTAGTTACGCATTTTTTCCATCTTTCCACAAGCTTTTTGATGATCAAAGAATTCCTTGGGCAACTGGGACAATCATATGCGCACGAACTCCACTACCTCGTCGTTGGTGTTAAATCTTCGACGTTCACGTTCGAGGGTATGTTTCAGTGGTTCAAACCAGAGACAATAGAAAGAAAGACTGTCAGATAGATAGGCGAAACCTGAGACACGTTTTTGGAATCCTGTCGAGAATGGCGCTAGAGCGTATGGCGGTGAAATCTAGTACTAAAGTCAACACAAAGAAGGAGAATTGTATTTATTGCTGTTCCTATGTATCAGGTTGATACCATAGAGAATTGTCTCTAGTTCAAACATGTGGTAGACACAAAAGGATAAATCTGGACTGTAGGGACGGTGTTCTAGTACCTTCCACCCCAATTCCGATATTGCATCGGTCGTTTGATGAGCGGTATGAGGGACCGCAATATCCTGGGAAAGAAGAGCACTGCTTGCTGAAATGCTCCTCCATATCGACCAATAAACAGGTTTCACGTTTGTTTTTAGAGGGTTGGAGTAGTATGTTGCTCTGATGGTACCTTTGCTGCAAAAGAAGGTTCTCCAAAATGAGTCAGGTGTGATGCTGGTTCGAGGTCAACGATAATGCGGCTCATTCTTGGCAGTTTTACGGGCATCTCTGAATGCTTGGGCCTACCTACCCTACTGAGGCTCTCACTAAAAAACTGATTTCGCAAACGCAGAATAATTTCCGTGTTTTTAACGCCCTCCCACACAGAAAAACTAATAACAATATGTTGGCACGTGACGTCCACTTATGGCCGTCAGCACTTGCGTGAACAGACGATACTCAGCACATATATGGGCGCCATATACAGCATTTGTCCCGAACTTTTTTTATAAATAGTATAAAGCTTTCACGACCAGATGTACTGATATTGAAAGAGTCTTCCGGGCTTATTGGCCAAGAAGCTCATTAGACCACGAATCCTCTGAAGATGCCTACCGAAGTTATAGGCGAAACGTAAGGTGAAATTATTTCTAATAAACCACGGCCAATAAGTCTGAAAGACTCTTTTAATATAACTCTTCTTATGTGTGAATTTTTTCTACAACTAGCTTTTCCCCTCTTGCTTTCTTCACAGGGAAATGAAAAATCGAATCTAATTCACGTCAGCTCGATGTGACTAAAAAGAGAGAAATCGTATTTCCCGATTTTTTCCATGGTCAGGTCCTCTTTTTTATGTGGCGTTGTCGAATTCAATGGAACGTCGAATGAACCAACACGTCCTAAGAAAATCATATGAGATTTGGAAGATTGTACACTGTGTCCCAAATTGGAGAGAGTGCAAGATAGCTCAGTTATTATTGAAGATAAAGACATGTGGTTTCAGCGACCCTATGTCAGTTTTTTGTGAAACTTTCAAATCCACGAACAGAAATATTCCAACTACTTTTGTTTCTGAAATACAGGGCGAAACCAAAAATGTGCACTTTTTGTAGATGTTATTATTTCTCGGCCCTGTATGAGAAATAAAAAAAAATACTTTCAATAGATAATTTCACATAGAAGTCAGTGGCGTAGTTAAATTTTTTCCAGAGCCCTGTTTCAGAGATTGGGCACAAACTTGGAATTTTTCAGATAGAACACCCTGTATAATTTAACGGCACATTTCTGCAATTAGTTTTCTGAATACGTCGATGTATCACAACCTAACCTCTAATGAATTTTAGCGTCAAAAATCATAATCAACATGTTACCATTAATTTATGTTGAAACTAGCAGACCTGTGCAACTTCGTCTACGCAAATCGGCTATTAAAATTATTGTTACTATTATTTATTATTTTCTCACTATTATTTTCAAAAACGAAAAAACCTTGAAGATGCCTAAAACCTGATTGCCACACCACCTAATAGATCCAATTATATTTCCCTAACTTTTAGTTAATATACGTCTAACCCATACCTGAAAGTACAATCCAATAATCAGACAACCACCTCAAAGGATGCCTCATATTATATTTCTCTTTCAATAGTAGGCCATGAATTCTTTCACACACTTTTCGAAACGTCATGTGACTTAACCTATTCATTCTATTATATTCAATCATAAACTCAAAATATCACACTTCAACATGAACTTGAAAATGTTCAGAATGGAACAAATTTTAATATTACCATGGAAATTTTTGATGCATCTTCAACTTTTATGCATTTATGAAGAATTCATGTCTTACAATTGAAAAAAAGCAATCATGAATATGGATTTTTCTGATTTTTGAAATTCATTGAAAAATAAGTTGTGATACATCGATGTATTCAGAAAAATAATTGCCAAAATTTTACGTTAAAATATACAGGATGTTCTACTTGAAAAATTCTAAGTTTGTTCTCAATCTCTGAATCAGTGCTCTGAAAAAATTTTTCAACTACGCCACTGACTTCTACGTAAAATGATCTATTAAAAGCAGTTTTCATTTTTTCCCTCTCTTATACAGGGCTCGAGAAATAATAACATCTCCGAAAAGTGCACATTTTCGTTTTCACTATGTATTTCCGAAACAAAATTAGATTGAATATTTCAGTTTGTGGATTTGAAAGTTTTATCAAAAAGTAACAAATGGTCGCGAAAACCGCATGTCTCTATCTTCCATAATAGCTGAGATGCAGTGCAGTCTCACCCAATTTGGGACACAGTGTATGTACATTATTCTCCTGACTTTCAAATGCTAATTATAGAATTTTGAGCAGGTAGGATTATCCAATGGTCACAAAATTATTCCCTGTTCTGTTCTGCTATGTACTGTACCGATTTTAATAAAAATTTTAAAACAGAACTGTCTAATAACTGCCATATCTAAAGGAAAGTGGAAGCGATATTGTGCTCTAAATAGCTACGCGTGTATTTTTTGATGAGAATTTGAGGACGCACTGGGTAGGCCGCTGCTACGTGGCGATTGGATGGAGAGAAGGATGTCAACGGGCCTGCTGGAGTCAGCACACTCGGCAAGGGCTCCATTAGAAAGATGTATGCGCCTGATACATCACATTCCCTTAAGTGTGGAAAAATATATTCGCTGTATCATCCCCATTTGATTCCTCACGTTCCGCGTGATGGAGTTTACATGCTTATTCAAATGTCAAGAGTAATTGAACACGTTTACTGCCATTCGGAAGGAACTTCGCAGTTACACGAAATAGGTCTTTGAACAAGAATTATTTTTCAGAAAAAAAATACTTTACTTCTGGTAGAAATATTCACCTAATTCTCATGTATAAAAAATGTTAAATCTATAGTTTTCACACTTTCACCTTAGAAATTATATGAAATGTCAATGGATTGAAGTCGCTGGAGGCAATTGTTTCGGAATCGGTAATAACAATCATCAGAAAACATTTAATAATGCTCACAAACAGAGGAGAATTGATCTGGATGAATTAGATGAAAAATCTGTGGATATAATTCAAAATATTGATGTATTAAAATCGACATAACTATCCGTTTTATCGAACTGCCGTAATCTTTGTCTGATAGTCATGATTCTCTGAATATCAGCATGTTTCTGACCGAATGAGTTTTTCGTAACAAAAAAAAGAACTGTCGTTATCTCCGGTTGTACTGACTATTAGTAGTTGTGTGATAATTTAGCTTGCACAAGTTTTAAATGGTTATTTTCTTAACAAGTGCTGAAATGTTGAACGAAGTTCGCAAATTTTCAAAGTAGTTGGAAGATTTTCAAGGGAGTTGGAAAAATTTCAGAGTAGTTGGAAAAAATTTCAAAATGGTTGAAAAAATTCGAAGTAAAAGGCAAAATTTCAAAGCATCGGGAAAAAATTCCAAAACATTTGGAAAAAGTTCAAAGCAGTTGAAATACATCATTCCGAGAAAGTTCTGAAGTACGAAGGAATCTGAATTAGAAAAAACAAGTTTTCAATCAGTACTTAACAATATACCCAGCAAACACGTTACATAGCCTGACACTTTTGTGGAGTTACATTTTCAACATGAAATAAAATCTTCATTGTGATGTCGCAAATGCGTCCAAAACCTAGTAATTTTGTGATATCGCTTTGTAAACGAAATGTGGAAGAAAAATTCTCGACATTTTGACGATGAATAAAGATATCTCAAATGTGATTCCCATGCGATGAAAATATTCGTTCGTATTGTGACTCATAGCCAAAGAGTGTTGAGTTACTCTGTGTTGTTATCTCAGGGGAAGCAGAAAATGCTAGTGTTGCGTTCAGAAATTATCAAAAATATGCTTTTTCATTTGGGAAAGTGCCGAAAAAATGCTAGTTTTTCATTGATATTTTTTTCTGTAGCTATTTCTGAAATATAAATTTTCTTCGACTCACAACATTTGAATGTGAATGAATATTGGGGTTCTGAGTTATCAGATTTCAAAATATTCCTAGGACCTGGGTAAAATTTTCATTTTTTATTGTCAGAACTGTTCTTCTCAAACTTGAACGAATTAAAATATGATTGTTGTGGTATAGATATTAATAAAATATGTTATATCTTAATATTCTCGAATGTATATGCACATTACTGGAAACTTCTGAATGCGGAAGAACTGTTCGTTTTAATTCTAACTTGAATTTGAATTTCGGTTATTTAAGCTTTGATACTTCATAAAAACCAATGTTTGACATTCTTCACCTTATGGTTTCTCAGCTCAGAAAAAAATATACGATAAAAAAGTTACGATACCGGGTTTTTCCAAAGTATTTGAAATTTGGATCTCGAATACCAATAGTCCAAGAGCTAGTGAACCTTTTGACTAACGGTTTGTCTGTAAGGCTAGAAATTTTTATAGCGAAAGTTCCTAGCATGCTGAGGACGGAAATCATCGCCTGGCACCCCTCACCCCTGCACGTCATCAAGATCTATATCTTTGAAAGTGTTAAAAAAATTAAAAAAATAAACTTGTTCCTGTAAGCTTCAAACTTTCATACGATTTTGTTCGTTCATTGTGAAGTTCAAAAAAAAGTTGACAGGCGATTTCGACTAGCACAAGTACCTGCCAGGCGACTCGAAAAGGGTGTAAAATACGAACAAAAATGAACTTTTTCATGTAAGGCTGAAATTCATATATGTGTTCGTCTGAGGGAATGAAAAAATAAGTTTTATTATTAATCTTCATCATCATCTGATATGTTATCATTAATTTTTCATCATATAGTACAGTCGTTTCAAGCGTAGTACACTGTGTCTTAAATTGGTTGAGACTGCATTATATCTCAGCTATTATTGAAAATAGAGTCATGCGGTTTTCGAGACCCTGTGTCACTTTTTTGTGAAGCTTTTAAATCCACAAACAGAAATATTCCATCTTCTTTTGTTTCTGGAATACAGAACGAAAATGAAAATGTTCACTTTTTGAAGATGTTATTATTTCTCGGGGCCTGTATGAGAAAAAAAAAGTATGAAAATGTTTATAATAATGTTTTTACGTAGAAGTCAGTGGCGTAGCTTAAAATTTTTATCTAATAAATGTTTTTAAGATATAGCTCAAACTTGAAATATTTCAAATGGAACACCTCGTATGTTTTAAAGTCAAATCTTCTCATTTTTTTCTGAATACATCGATGTATCACAACCTCACCTTTAATAAATTTGAGCGTCAACCATCCGAAAAATGTATACAGTCGTCGCTCGATAATCCAGCGCTTGCCAATCCGGTACGTTCGGTAGTCCGGCACTTTGGGACCCAGGTAACCCGCTTTATAATACGGCATTTTATACAGCTGAACGCCGGATCACCGAGAGTAGTTTTTCCCGCTCGGCAGTCCGGACCTAACCTCGACAGTGATGTCACGTATTTGTTTTCTCTTGTTTCATAGCGTCCCTTGACAAAATAGCGGTCTTATTTTGCAAAAGTTGGATAGTAGTGAAAATCATATGAAGTTAGCTTTTTTTTCCTGTACAAATTCGATAATCCGGCATTTCCGATAATCCGGCATCAAGCGCCTACTGTATTTCTGTTTGTTTTTTTTTAAAGTAAGACATGAATTCTTCCACACATGCATCAAAAAACCATTTTTCAGTTGATATTTTGAAATTATGTTCAAAACAGGATAAAATAAATGGGTTTAGATCACATGGCTTTTTGAAAAAGTAATGATTAAATGCTTGTGAATATTGATTAAATGCGTGGGATATTTTCTTCAACTGAAATTTATTGAAGCATAGGTCGTGATACAAATTGACGTTAAAATAAACATGGTGTTCCATATGAAAAATTTCATTCCGTTCTAATTCAATCTCAAAAATAATGCTTTGAAAAATTGTTTAGCTACGCCACTGATTTCTACGTAAAAATATCATTATAAGAAGTTTTAATTTTTTTCTTTCTCATGCAGAGCCCGAGAAATAATAACATCTTCAAAAAGTGAACATTATCATTTTCGCTCTGTATTCCAGAAACAAAAGAAGATGGAATATTTCTGTTTGTGGATTTAAAAGTTTTACAAAAAAGTGACACAGGGTTTCGAAAACCGCATGACTCTATTTTCAATAATAGCTGAGATATAATGCAGTCCCAACCAATTTAAGACATAGTTTACTACGCTTGAAATGACTGTACTATATGATGAAAAATTAATGATAACATATCAGATGATGATGAAGATTAATAATAAAACTTATTTTTTCATTCCCTCAGACGAACACATATACAAATTTCAGCCTTACATAAAAAAGTTCACTTTTGTTCGTATTTTACACCCTTTTCGAGTCGCCTGGCAGGAACTTGTGCTCGTCGAAATCGCCTGTCAATTTTTTTTTGAACTTCACAATGAACGAACAAAATCGTATAAAAGTTTCAAGCTTACAGGAACAAGTTTATTTTTTCAATTTTTTTAACACTTTCAAAGATATAGATCTTGATGACGTGCAGGGGTGAAGGGTGCCAGGCGATGATTTCCGTCCTCAGCATGCTAGGAACTATCGCTATAAAAATTTCTAGCCTTACAGGCAAACTGTTACTCAAAAGGTTCACTAGCTCTCGTACTACAAGGGTGCTTGAACATATTATGATACACGTAACGGGTGGGACATTAGATTTGAAAATATTTCGAATATTATCGCTTTAATTCAGAGATAGGAATTCCCTAGAAAAAGAGCCAGATGTCCGACCGCATCGGAGAATTGTCCAAGTTTGTTTAGATATTTCCTGTGAATATATCGGTTGTTGCAAGCTCATAAAAATTTATTGAGTCTATAAAATTCTTCGCGCTTCCTTTGTTCGTTTCATTGAAGAGGGTAACAGTGAAAAAAGTACCAAAATTAGTCGGTTCTAGTGCATCTGTTGATTTTGAAATATTAGAAAATGTGCGTCAATAATTTTTTTCTCTTTTCCCTTTCGAAGATATGCTCAATAATATGCTATATGCTTAACGCCAAAAATATATGCTATATATGAATCAAATATGCCAAATTTAGCATTAAAAATGCTTAATTTGCACCCGAGTAAGGAATTCTTCGATCTTCAACTGTAGAGAAACTACCGCATCTGGGTTTTATTGCCCCTAATTACATTAGGCCGGGAATATTTTTCTCTCGAGATAAGAACCTGGTTTATTGGACCATGGAATTCGTACTGGTAAGACGAAAGGGGGGTGGTTTTACGTCTGACAGATTCAACGTATAACCTTTTTTTGACTTGAGTTTTTTCTTTTGGATACATTCCCATTCCATCATTTTGTGACTAGTGTTCGATTCGAGAAGTTCGCTGTTCGTTCGATCCGATATTCAAATTTTTTGGTATTCTGCAATTTGAGTGCATTAATTGGTAAGTAAAAGTCTTTTAGTTATTGTTGTAAACTAAATATTTTGATATTTCATTCTACATATTATTATCGTATAATGAAGTTTTTATATGTGTGTTGGCGCAGACATTTTGATTTAGAAAAAAAATTTTCTTCTGAGAATTGTCTTGATTTTTGCCGTTGAATTTTCTATATTTCATTTGGTTCTGAACATATCTAGAAATTCCATGAAATAGGCCAGCGCAACACCTTTCGAAAAATTTAGTTTCAGTTAACTTGTCTGAAATAGTGATGTACATGTACATTGTATCCCAAATTGCTCGATTTTGGCTCTTTGTGGTACTTCTGGACTTACAGGTCAAAATGATGAAAGGAGTCCGGGGTTCAATTTATTATCAATTTCAATAATCTGTAATTCAAATTAATGAGAAGTGATTCAACAATATTGAAGAATAGATTGGTGAGAAATTCAATGCAAAATTCACAAAAACACAATTGAAGTATTCGAATGAAATAAAATTTTGGTTTTTGTGAAAGTTAGTATACTTGAAAGAAACTAGTCCTTTGAATTCTCCACTGGTCTAATTTTTCTAAATATTATGTGATATCGGTATAGATTTCTTAGTAATTCGTATCTTTTTTATATCACCATGCATAAGTTTTTGGAAACCCTAGATTTGAACTAATTATTATATCTTTAGTTGAACTGCTAGGAAATCTGATCTTATTTGGATTTTATATGTATTATAATTTCTAGAACTAATGTTCATCTTATCCAAATTCGACATTTTTCAGTACAAAACATATGAGGCAGTTGGGGTAATGCAGCAAAGATTTCGTGATGAGATGCCTCAAAAGGACTTTCACCGACGAAACTGCCGAACTTTGTTCATGGACGGGCCAGAGGTCAGATTATAAAATTGCTAAAAGTCCCGTTATGAAGATTTTATTCAGTGAGTATTTGATTTGGGTTTTTTTTTAATTGATTTGAAGTGTAGCACAAACACAACCTTTGCAGTTATTCAAATAATTCTTGTGAATTTGTTGTCCAAAAATTTTTGAAACTTACGGCGGGTTTCACAAAGATTTGATTGTACGATTGAACAACCTTAAGTAAATTCGAACCAATTGAATCACTCGTTTTGAAGTTTCAACGAATCGCGGGGGCTCCAATTAATTTAACCCTACAATCGAAGTTTTGTGAAACCGCCACTTATTAGACTCCTATACGAATAAAAATTAAAAACGTTAGCAAGTATATTTTTATCTTTTCATCAATTTAAATATGTTGAACCAATAAATTGAATAAATGAACGAATTTGTTCAAAATACTCAAGATGTAAATCCTTAATTGCTTATCGATTGGAGAAAATAAAGGTACAATGCTTCTATAATCTAATATAATTTCTCAAATATTTGAACTTGATATTGAAAAAAAAATATTTCAACATATACTTTCATTCTTTTCAGATGTGGTGAGGAAGAATACAGCCATTTCGGAAAAAGATTTGGAAATATATAAAAAGGAATGGCTGCGACATGCCAGGCAGAGAAAAGAAAAACAGATGAAGAAACTTACTACATATTATATACTCAGACCTACTTTGCATCTTTTTTGTTTACTTTCTTTCCATTTTTTTGTTTTTTATTTTATTCTATCTCAATGTTATTAATCATTATAGTTTTTTTGTTCGAAAAGATTTTTTCATTATCCTCATGCAGTCAATGATTTAATCTCAAATATATGTAAATTTATTATTGGTAAATTTGCTCTGCGCCAGTAAAAAAAAATGTTGTAATTGGGAGCAAATCTTCTTATTGGATGAAATGAATATTAGAAATGAAAATTTCGTATAACGTCACATATTTAAAGTAATAAAATCCAAATTGAATAACAATATTTCACCTGCATTAAAAATGGTTTGATATTTATCACAAAAAACCTCTCATTAGTCAACGCAATGAGTATAACAAAATATGTCTCAAATGCGATAAGAAATGGCTTCCTATTTGAAGATATCTTTTAGTATCACATCAAAATTCCTATGCGACGTCGAAAAGAAAAAAAGAAAAGTGGTCTCAAAATTAACTCGCATGAGCGTCTCAAATGTGACAAGAAATGGAGTATCATTTGTGACCAGTTTAGCGATCGCGTAATCAACTACTCATTGTTCCGAAATGCGTACTTGATGTGGAGGACATTTGGATGCATATGCGAGCGCGTGGAGAGGTAAACAGTACATCGCATAAGAGTTACATTTGCATCGCCGTGTTTGCTGGGTATGTATAGGTATTTAACCCAATATTTTCACCATCAAGTGTTGGAAGAGATGCGGCCTCAAGAAGTAGATACCCAGTACTGTTCATTTTCTTCCAAATGTTTAAAAATAAAGTTGACCCACGCCGATACCTCATCAGCTTGTGGCCGTCGAGCACCAATATATGCGGCAAACTCATTTTTGAAAGACTTTTTTGAACAACTGTCGTGATACCTAGCATTAGCTGCAATAAGATCGTCAATGTGTCCAATTCTGGACATAAGCTCAGCACTCCAATTATCATTTCTTGTTTTTATCAATTGCATGATGGATTTTGAAAAATCTAAAGTGCGAACCTCAAGAACAACATTTCTTCTTGATTTTGGTTTTTTTTATATTTTTTGTCAAATAATCAATTGATGCAACGTCTCCACAAAAAAAACCAATTCATTTTGAAGTTGAATGGTTTACTAAGAGATCGAAAAGTACGAGGAGGATCTCCTCCAACTTCAATTCTCGGATTGTAGTTATCTTTTGAATAGGCTTTTCTACACTTTTCATGAACGAGTATGCTAGAAACACTCGCCAAAATAACATGCTTTTCATCTTTTCTTACCATGCTCTTCTGTATAAATGTCTGTATACCTATTTGATTTAGTATAGTAGACTCCATCCCGTCTGATACACTTGCATCACAAATAAAACACACCGCCATCGCTGATGTAAACTTAGAAACAGCCACGACACAAACTTAAACAACTTGAAAACAGATGAATTTGGATTTTGTAGTGGAGATGCAACTTTTGTGGCACCTCCGATCATAATTATATAATAAGTGCTAGCTTATCACTTTTGTGATATTTGGAAATGTCATAAAGACGTAGGACCATTTCCTGTTTATGCTCAGGGGGAGTCCCCCTCTTGAATTTTTGACATACGAAAAGCGATTAACATTCCTTCTTTTACTAGTCTATGGTTCTGTTAATTTTAAATATCATCATTTTAACGCATTTTCTATGTTCTACATTGGAAACTGATATAAATTGAGCATTTCAAAAGGAAACGAAAATTTACATAATAATTGCTTCAATGTTGCTCCTTTCATTGCTTTATATGTATCAAATGTTCACAATAAAATCATTGAAAAATTGTGCTTGACTCTTATCTAGAAAAATGTTAGTATGATATAATTTTTCATCAAAAATTGATGGTCTACAACTTTTATTCAATGACATTTGGTTCTCAAGCTCAAAGTTTGATAGGTCTTTCACTTTTTATAGTGAAAAAAAGGTTTTTTTTAATATAAAAATTTTCCGGTTTTCGACGTATGATATCTATGAAAATACTCGACCAAAATATAATGTCATGGTATTCTTTAGAAGCAGAATTTCATGCTGAATATGTTTGGAACTAACAAAGTTTTCGATAAAGTGCTTAGTTTAGGGGCTATTCGAGAAAAACCTAAAATAGTCCGAAACTTTCGAGGTTTTTCGAACGCCACGGCATACGCTTCTCTAGGAAATTGGGGCAAAACTCAAACTCATCATATTAGAGGCCTTAATGAATGATTAAAACAGTTTCGAGAACTCCACCAATTTTTTCCAGGCACACCATTTTTTGGAGCTAATTTGCTTGGTCTATCAATTGAATGGCAAAAACGAGGCCTGCCACATGCACATATTCTCATCTGGTCAGTAGTAAGAATTCGACCAGAACAGATAGTTGCACATTGCACAATACTCAAAGGAAAATATAAAGGTGAGGAAGTTTTCATTTCCAGAATTCCAATGATCATAACAGATATGCCATTTGAATTTGAGAGAATTCAATTTCCAATTCGTCTAGCGTTTGCTATGACAATTAACAAATCCCAAGGCCAGTTCTTGAGTGTATGGCATTAATCTAGAAAATAGTTGTTTTTCTCATGGCCAGTTGTATATTCACGAGTCGGCAAACCTTCTGTTCTTATTATTCTCACATCCGGAAAAAAAGGTACAACAATGAGACATTATTTCAATAATAATAAGGTACCACTTAAATAAAGTGAAGTCTTTTCATGTAAATAATGATGTACATACCAACCTTTAAAAACTATGAAAAAAGAGTCAAAAAACTTTTTTTTAATAAATATCGGTTTTTAATCCAAAACCTAATATTCATTCTATTACAATCTCCAACTACAGGCTTCCCTCATCTATCTTAAAAGATGTCACAATGTATTGTGGAACCTGATTTTCAGGGTTACCTGAATTGGCAGAAGGTGAAAGATGACGATTAAAAACCTCACCAATGAATAGCATAATAAAAAGCTGCATGTGAGGTACCCCGAAAACATAGTGAAAATTATGAAACCTATCTGAAAAACTTTAGTTGCCTTTTGCTTTTACAGGGCTCAAACATTCTCTTACTTTCCTTGTGCTTGTCACTGAACTCTCTCAGTTCAGCTGACGATCACTGGTTCCTCATATCTTGCCACTGTTACAACAAACCCTTAACCCATTCGTTTGCTGAAATCGCTGTTAATGAACCTCGTAGTCTCTCCATGGCTAATACACGATTGAGAAAGTTTAGCATATTTTCACTAAATTCCAGTGTTGAAGAAAAAAAAAGAGCCAGCACCAAGAGAGATTAATGAAAACTGTTTATAACAGGTATTTTCACACAAAAGTAAGTGGCAGTCCCAACGAAAATGGGACACAGTTTACTTCATCCCCATTCAGACTTTTATGAATACAATGATTTGATATATTTTTGTCAAGAGACGCTGCATTTCTATAGATGGGTTTCACAAAACTTTGATTGCATGATCAAGAACTGTCAAACTGATTGGAGGAACCGAGATTCGTTGAAATTTCAGCTCAAGTGAGTCGATTGGTTCGAAATTACGTTATGTGGATTGCACCCTATATATTTTTCGTCTCTACCTATATAAATTTAATGCATGCTCTTTGTGTGCTCGAATCAACTAAAGACCGTTGATTATAACATCAGGGTTATAACTCATTACTTGAAAAATCATATTCAGGGAACTCCTTTCAAGTATTCGATTCGATTGGTCCACCTTATTAACCGTCCAACTCGTCACTTGAAACTCCGCAGGTCTCGAACAAAGTGAAAGTTTTTTTTTGACGAAAACAACTCCATCTATCTTCTGCCGAGTCATCAATGGTAAATGGGGGGCTTTTATCTCTTTAGGGCCACTCCAAATCGACGGAAGAACTCTTTCGTCCGGAAGAGGATTCTCAATAGATTATCGAGACGTAATTGCATTGAAACAACATGCCACCATTAATTATCGAGTTTGTGTGTACTTTCCTCTTTTCAGACAATGTTATAAAGGCGTGAAAGAAAATTGGGTGGAAGAGGGAAGCTAACTGAAACTTTGTTTTGATTCGGAGATACTCAACGCTCAGGAGAATATTCAGGTTTGAAAGTATATCTAGATTTTTGTCTTCAATGTCGATTTCCATCTCAAAGATCTGTTTTGAAAATTAAAGTGCAATGAGCGGGTTTAAAAATGGTTTGCTCTTGCTCTTCAGCATGTCACATATATCATTCATATACTACTCTTGAATTTTCGGCCAAATTCATGTCTGGATATTATAAATATCTACTCTACCATCGTACATCGTGATAAATAAATTCTAAGTTCTTCAAGATTGTTTTTTCCAAATATATTGTCATATCGTCGGTAATACTGCCAAGTCCCGAATGTTCATAATTGATGTTTTGAGAAAAAACGCGTTTTGAAAATTCAAGACATTGCTAAATATAGAGATTTTAATTGGTGCACTCAACCACTGTAGTGCATATTCTTGACTTTGGCATTGGACCGACGGTATGCTTTTTTGAATTTGAAGTTTTCATTAAAGGGAAACCTCTGATCCATGCTTAAGAGTTGATTTTTCATCAAAGGGCTAGGCCAGGCAGCAGATAAAAGAAACAAATCTGCAATTCAAATGCAACTTCATCTATCGAGTGCAGCTGCAAATTCAGAGCCTCTACCGAAAACAAACAAAATATCAAGTCTCACTACACCCTTTCCAATAATTGTAATTCAGAAATTGTCAATTGACATTCAGAAAACATCACTTGTATTTCAGATTAGTCAATTGTATTTTATAAAACATCAAATGTATTTCAGATAACACACTCAATTGAACTTGATTGATTGAATTATATTTCAGAAATGGAAATTTGAAATTCATTTCATACGCACATTGATATCAGATTGCATTTCAGAAAATATCAATTGTAGGTGATTGAAAGTGATACTTAATAAACGTTAATTTTGAAGTGAAACATTAAATCTTTAACACAAAACTGAAAAAATTTTAAGCCATGCATGTCTGCGATCGCAATTGCATCTTAGATCGGTCAATAATATTTTCCAGGTATATTAGACGATCACTGGTTCCTCATATCTTGCCACTGTTACAACAAACCCTTAACCCATTCGTTTGCTGAAATCGCTGTTAATGAACTCGTAGTCTCTCCATGGCTAATACACCAACTACGGTGATAGGTGAGGAATCGATTGAGAAAGTTTAGCATATTTTCACTAAATTCCAGTGTTGAAGAAAAAAAAGAGCCAGCACCAAGAGATTTCACCAGATTATATTGGTTTTATTCATACATGGAAATATAACTTTTTAATTTGAATATGATATATGATTCTGATATGATTATTATCAAAATGATATAACACATTTTTATAATGACTCATAATCCAACCTAAATTCAAATAATATTAGATACAAATTAAGATCTCTGAACTACAATTGACTCAACTGAATTTCATATGACATATTCTGAAATTCAATTGACTAATCTGAATTACATTTGATGTTTTCTGATATTCAATTGACTAATCGGAAATTCAATTGAAGCTTTCTGAAATTGAAGTGACTAATCTGAAATACAGTTTCTGAATTACATTTGGAAATTGTGTATTATTCAAAAAACACATATTCCAATTTCAATACCAATTGTTGAGTTCAATCATCTGGGGCCCAACTTGAATCCAAACAGAAATGTTTATAATTGTTGTGACTTTTTCAAAACAAAAAACCAAAACTAACTTGATTGTGAATATACAACATGAACTTAACCTGAAACCTCGAAAAAATCAGCTGAACTGAGAGAGTTCAGTGACAAGCACAAGGAAAGTAAGGGAATGTTTGAGCCCTGTGAAAGCAAAAGACAACTTAAGTTTTTCAGATAGGTTTAATAATTTTCACTATGTTTTCGGGGTACCTCACATGCAGCTTTTTATTATGCTATTCATTAGTGAGGTTTTTAATCGTCATCTTTCACCTTCTGCCAATTCAGGTTAACCCTGAAAATCAGGTTCCACAATACATTGTGACATCTTTTAAGATAGATGAGGGACGCCTGTAGTTGGAGATTGTAATAGAATGAATATCATTGTAATGAATATTTTTTGGATTAAAAACCGATATTTATTAAAAAAAGTTTTTTGACTATTTTTTCTTAGTTTTGGAATTACTTCAGGGTAAACGATTATTCCTCGTTAAATGTTGTTTATCTCAGCAAAAAATCAGAAGAATATCCCGAAAGAAATATAAGTTTCTACAACATTGTTTCTTCACATATGGTCAAGATATGGTTCCTGTTTACTTCTCTTCCCGAAAATTAACATAAAAGGCAGGATTTCCTACAGCAGGAATCAATTAGCTTGATTTGTCTATGCCTTCCGCCCCTGAGAGATATTGTTAATATGTGCCCACCGACTTGAAGTTGAATTTTTTAGAAGTTTAATATATTTTCGTTCGATCAACAGTATTGAATTCAATCAATTTAAGTTTTAAAATTTTGAATACGTTCATTTTAATTTCGAGAAGAAAGTATCTAGTTTCAGTAGTGAAAAGGGACTGTAAGTTAATCCAGAACCATAGATGGCTTCTCATCTGGGCTTGTCGATTAAGCTGGACTTTGCAGTCCTATCCTACCCACGCCAGGTGTCTGCGGTGGTCGTTCGGTCGGTTCGAAAGTGATTTCCACGCCGGATAACCTAACAGACACAACCGACGTAATACAATGCTTCCTAAGAGACGCATCTTTCTTCACTGCAAGAATCCTGATCTTTCCCACGGAACTGATCCTTTCCAAAAGGATGTTCGATCAAACCACATATCTACCGACAACTGGCCTGGCTCCATTACAACGAGAAAACGAGCGATTGCCGATTATCCCACCACAAAAGGGCCAGGAGGGTTCAAATGGTGACTGGCGAAACTAGAAATTGTGATATTCCAACTTCACCCATTAGCTTCTCGTGGCAAAATCATTGTTGTACCCGAACGTTGAACATCTAATTCGTGAAATAGTCCCTCATCCGTTTGTGCTTACAAACAGAGCCGATTCAAGAACTATAACTGTGATATATATTACTACTACTATTGATATTTTCACATTGTTCATAATAGTATATTCTAAAACAAGTTGCAGAATGAGCTCTATTACAACACGAATGCGAAGTTCGAAAACGAGCGACGAAGGAGCGAGTTTTCGAAAGCATGAGTGTTGGAATTGCCTTCTGCAACGAGTATTAGACGATATTTTCTCTATTTCAGTCCATTTTTGTGAAAACCCCCTCGAAATCAAATGAAAATTCAGATTAGTGACTTTTGTTTTGTATCTTGACAGTTGGTGTGACATACGAAATTTGACAGATCACGGAATTTGAATTGATTTGATTCGAAAATTGATTCGATCGGAGGTCAGTACTGACAATCATAAAACGAAAAATATAACTGAAAACAATGCTGTAATGAATTTCATTACAGCACTACTTTTAGTACAATTATAGTACGTCACGATGATCAATTGATTCTGTCTTGGTGTATTCAATTTTTTCTCATCTTTCCGATACTTATAACAAATCAAAAAGAAAACATTATTCAAAGTCAAGGCGAAGTTTCAAAATGGTTAGGTACCTACTGAATTACTGA